>SJYA01001160.1:0-46507 GCA_006410615.1 Neotragus moschatus | reverse complement strand
TAAAGCTGAAACTCCAGTACTTTGGCCACCTCATACAAAGAGTTGACTCACTGGAAAAAACTTTGATGCTGGGAGGGATTGGGGGCAGGAAGAGAAGGGGATGACAGAGGATGAGATGGCTGGATGGCATCACTGACTCGATGGACGTGAGTCTAGGAGAACTCCAGGAGTTGGTGATGGACAGGAAGGCCTGATGTGCTGCGATTCATGGGGTGGCAAAAAGTCAGACACGACTGAGCGACTGAACTGAACTGAACTGAAAACTATACATAAAGATAAACTTAAAATGAATTAAAGACCTAAATGTAAGACCAGAAACTATAAAACTCTCAGGGGAAAACATAGGCAGAACATTTGACATAAATCAAAGCAAGATCCTCTATGATGCACCTCTTAGAATAATAGAAATAAAAACAAAAATAAATAAGTGAGACCTGATTAGATTTAAAAGCTTTTTCATAACACAGGTAACTATAATCAAGTTGAAAAGACAGCCCTCAAAATGGGAGGAAATAATAGCAAATGAAACAACTGACAAAGGATTAATTTCCAAAATATACAAGCAGCTCATAGAATTCAATACCAGAAAAACAAACAACCTAATCAAAAAGTGGGAAAAATACCTAAATAGACATTTCTCCAAAGAAGACATACGGATGGCTAACAAAGGGATGAAAAGATGCTCAACATGCTCATTATTACAGAAGTGCAAATCAAAACTTAATGCAAGAAATGCAAAACAAAAGTAAGATATCACCTCACACAAGTCAGAATGGCCATCATCAAAAAGTATGCAAACAAAAATTGCTGGAGAGGGTGTGGAAAAAAGGGAACTCTCTGTTGGTGGGGATGTAAATTGATTCAGTCACTGTGGAAGACGGTATGGAGATTCCTTATAAAAGTAGGAATAAAACCACCATATGACCCAGCAATCCTATTCCTAGTCATATACCCTGAGGAAACCAAAATTGAAAAAGACACATGTATCCCATTGTTCACTGAAGCATTATTTACAATAGCTAGAACATGGAATTGATGTAGATGTCCATCGGCAGATGAATGAATAAATTTGTGCTACATATACACAATGGAATATTACTCAGCCATATAAAGGAATGTGTTTGAGTGAGTGCTAATGAGGTGGATGAACCTAGAGCCTATTACACAGAGTGAAGTAAGTCAGAAAGGGAAAGATAAATATTGCATTCTAACACATACATATAGAATCTAGAAAAATGGGACTGAAAAATTTATTTTCAGGGCAGCAGTGAAGAAACAGACATAGAGAATAGACTTATGGTCATGGGGAGAAGGGAGGAGAAGGTGAGATATATGGAGAGAGTAACATGGAAACTTACATTACCATATGTAAAATAGATAGCCAATGGGAATTTTCTGTATGTCTCAGGAAACTCAAACAGGGACTGTATCAACCTAGAGGGCTGGGACTGGGAGGGAAATGGGAGGGAGGTTCAAAAGGGAAGGCATATATGGCTGATTCATGTTGAGGTCTGACAGAAAACAACAAAAAAAGTCTGTAAAGCAAGTATCCTTCAATTAAAACATAAATAAAAATTTTAAAAAGCAAGTTATCATGCAAAGGACAGTATAAAATTCAGCCAGGATTAATCCCTTTTATAGGGTTTCCTTGTGGCAATGGCAAATAAATAAGTCTTTTGGTTTCAGCGACTTTTCATGTAAAGTATGATTTTATTTTAACATACACATGAAGCAGAGAATAGTCATTTCTCTTTTTTAAATTAATTTATTTATTTTAACTGGAGGAGAAATCACAACAGACAACACAGAAATACAAAAGATCATAAGAAACTATTATCAGCAACTATATGCTAATAAAATAGAAAACTTGGAAGAAATGGATGAATTCTTAAAAAAGTATAATTTTCCAAAAGTGAACCAGGAAGAAATATAAAATCTTAACAGACTCATCACAAGTACAGAAATTGAAATTGTAATCAGAAATCTTCCAACAAACAAAAGCCCAGGACTAGATGGCTTCACAGGTGAATTCTACAAAAAATTTAGAGAAGAGCTAACACCTATCCTACTCAAACTTTTCCCAGTAAACTGCATAGGAAGGTAAACTTCCAAACTCATTCTATGAGGCTACCATCACCCTAATACCAAAACCAGACAAAGATGCCACAAAAAAAGAAAACTACAGGCTAATATCACTGATGAACATAGATGCAAAAATACTCAACAAAATTTTAGCAAACAGAATCCAACAACATATTAAAAAGATCATACATCATGACCAAATGGGTTTTATCCCAGGGATGCAAGGATTCTTTAATATTCACAAATCAATCAATGTTATATACCACATTAACAAATTGAAAGATAAAAACCATATGATTATCTCAATAGATGCAGAGAAATCTTTTGACAAAATTCAACATCCATTTATGATTAAACCCTCCAGATATAAGGCATAAAAGGAAAATACCTCAATATTATAAAAACCATATATGATAAACCCACAGGAAACATTATCCTCAATGGTGAAAAATTGAAAGCATTTCCCCTAAAGTCAGGAACAAGACAAGGGTGCCTGCTCTCACCATTAATATCAACATAGTTTTGGAAGTTTTAGCCACAGCAATCAGAGAAGAAAAAGAAATGAAAGGAATCCAGATTGGAAAAGAAGAAATAAAACTCTAACTGTTTGAAGATGACTTGATTCTCTACATAGAAAACCCTAAAGACACTACCAGAAAATTACTAGAGCTAATCAATGAATATAGTAAAGTTTCAGGATATAAAATTAACACATATAAATCCCTTGCATTCCTATACACTAACAATGAGAAAACAGAAAGAAATTAAGGAAAAAACTCTATTCACCATTGCAATGAAAAGAATAAAATATTTAGGAATAAATCTACCTAAAGAAACAAAAGACCTATATTAAGAAAATGATAAAATACTGATGAAAGAAATCAAAGATGACACAAATAGATGGAGAAATATACCATGTTCATGGATTAGAAGATTCAATATAGTGAAAATGAGTATACTACCCAAAGCAATCTATAGATTCAATGTAATCCCTATCAAGCTACCAATGGTATGTTTCAGAGAACCAGAACAAATAATTTCACAATTTGTAGGTAAATACAAAAAAACCTCAAATAGTCACTTCTTAACAGTAAGAAAGTACTCTGAAAATGAAAATGAGAGGGGAAAAAGGAAAAACAAAAAAACCCAACAACCCTAATTGCTTAGTGCCAGATAATAAAGTGGACTTTACAGATGGTGCTAGTGATAAAGAATCCCCATCTGACAATACAAGGAGATGCAAGAGATGCAGATTTGATCCCTGGGTCAGGAAGAACCCCTGGAGAAGGAAATGGCAACCCATTCCAGTATTCTTGCCTGGAAAATCCCAAGGACTGTAGCCTGTCAGGCTTCACTGCAAAGAGTCACACATGACTGAGCTCAGATAATAAATAATCTCAGGCTAGGTTAAGTCTTCTTCAGAAAGTCCATTTGAATTTAGTTTGTATTGCTTCCTTGAAGGGTCAGGAGGCCTGTTGGTGGAGGATTGACTGCTGAGTCTTCAGGCTTTGTTAGACGATTACGTATAATTCCTAGGTCATGCAGTATTGTCAGGAGCTTTCTTGTCAGCATTTGCTACATCTGAATCCAGTTACTGTGAATGTGGGACCACATGCTTTACAGTCTTTAGGAATATTAAATTCACAAATATATCAACCTCTACTGTCTTTGAGAACAATATCTAACAGTACAGTGAGGAACCAGCATAGCAATTAATGTGAAATTCAGAGTAAACATCACACTATACATCAAAGAAAAGTTTTTATGCCAATAACTTTAAAATTAGTATTTTAATAATGGCTGCCCTTCAGTGGGAGAAAACTACCTTATTTTTTGGTAACTGAATTTAAAAAAACTCAAGAAGCTCTAAATATTGACTGAAAGATATCAGAAAAGCATAGATAGATATCTGCAATGTAAATTTAAATAAAAATTGCTAACACATAGGCCACTGATTTAACAATAGAACTGATTGTTTTTACTTGTGAATGCAATTTTGATTCACTTTCAATTACTTTCTTTGAATACAGTGATACAGTACCACAATTGATGCAAATATTTATAAGAGGTCTTATAAGCGATATGGTAAAAGAGTGAGGTATTTTACAATTAGTTTCCCTTCTTCTTTCCCAAACCTCTAAAAATATCAGAGTTTTTCAAAATATTAAAATAAAGCTTCCAACAGTGACATCAACTTTCAGCACATTGTTTGAGGGCTCGGATTGGTAAGAAGGATGTGAGCTACAGTTATAAACTGATGACATTACTTTTCACATACAACTTTGCATCCTTTGTGGTTAGATGGTTCTGTTTCAAAATGCTTTGTTCATTACAATGTTTCCATTCATTTACACATCCTAGTTATTACTATTTGACTGCTTCTGCATCCTGTGCTTATTGCCAATCAGGCTCCTCTGTCCATGGGATTTCCTGGGCAAGAATAGTAAAGTGGGTTGTTATTTCCTTCTCCAGGGGATTTTCCTGATCCAAGGATGAAATCTGCATCTTCTGTGTCTCCTGCATCATTTCTCCAATACACTTTATTACATAAAATACTTTCTACCACTTTTCTATTGAACTACTTTTCCTTAGCTATCCATTCCTATGTAAACAAAGGTAGATTTCAATTCTTTAATGGAAACATGACAAATGTCATCTTGTTCATCAGTGTGGATATCTCCCAGGTTGTCATTCATGTGTTTGAGCACAGAAGCCATAAATTCACTACAGAGGACACACAAAAAGTGTTCTGTAAATGCACAGGAACCAAATGCCCGTGATTTTATTATGTTAACACTAAATAAAAGTCTTTGACTTGTATTCCCTGTTCAACAAATACATGCATTAATTATACTTCAATTTAAAAGTTAGGAAATGTCTTGTAAGCCTAAGAGGCAGCCTCAAGCCCTGTACAGCAACAAGTTCTCTGCACATTGCTCCCAGTTGCAGTGAGACCAGCCCACAGGGCAACCCCACTGGGAGCTCCTTAGAGGCACAGAATCTCAGGCTCTGCCCAGGCCCTTTGAATCTGATTCTGCTTCTATACAATATATTCTGGTTGCTTATCTATTCTGCACAGAGCAGTTTGTATCTGTTAATCCCATACCCTTAATTTTGTTCCTCATCTCTTCCCTCTCCCCTTTAGTAACTGCAACTTTGGCATCTAAAAATAATACAAATGGGAAATTATAATCATTACCTTGTAATAACTTACAATGGAGTATAATCTGCAAAATAGAGTCAACATGCTCTACACCTGAAACTAATATTTTATATCAACTATACTTCACACACACACACATAAACAAGATTTAAGCACACCTCCCCCCTGCTCCCCCACCCTTGGGGGAAAAAAAAAAACAAAACTCACCTCTAGCAAGATCTCAAGGTGATTTGTAGGGACTTTAGACTTTGACAACATTGCCCTAGAAGTATAAGCCAGAGTTCATAAATTTAAGAAAATATTTTTTCAAACTGTTTAATTTCTTCAGATTAAGATTTGTTTCACTTTTCCTTCCTTCTGAAACTGTTCACAAACCCCTGAAACATTCCCCATGGTGTTGATAGCTAACCATACAGGACATACAATGATGAAAACACTTATGTATAAATCTATACACACATTTTGTTTTCATCTTGGACTGTTAGAAAATATTTCTCATGGTCCATGATATGCATTGCAAACCTAGTGCCTAAAAACTGTTTAAAAAAATAATTCATTAAGATATGAGATTTCACATTGTCCATATAGCACAGAGGATGATCTTTTTTAAACTTTAGGGGGGAAACACACACACACACACAAATACAATTTAAAGTTGTATTTCTTAACTAATGAGTTTAACCTTTTAAGGCGAACTTATTAGCAACTAACTTTCCCTTTGGGATTTGCCTCTTTATTTTTCTTCAGTTCAGTTGCTCAGTCGGGTCCAACTCTTTGTGACCCCATGAACCGCAGCACGCCAGGCCTCCTAGGCCATCACCAACTCTCAGAGTTCACTCAGACTCGCGTCCATTGAGTCAGTGATGCCATCCAGCCATCTCATCCTCTGTCATCCCCTTCTCCTCCTGCCCCCAATCCCTCCCAGCATCAGAGTCTTTTCCAATGAGTCAGCTCTTCACATGAGGTGCCCAAAGTACTGGAGTTTCAGCTTCAGCATCATTCCTTCCAAAGAAATCCCAGGGCTGATCTCCTTGCAGTTCAAGGGACTCTCAAGAGTCTTCTCCAACACCACAGTTCAAAAGCACCAGTTCTTCGGCCCTCAGCTTTCTTCACAGTCCTACTCTCACATACATACACGACCACGGGAAAAACCATAGCCTTGACTAGACGGACCTTNGAGGGCTCGGATTGGTAAGAAGGATGTGAGCTACAGTTATAAACTGATGACATTACTTTTCACATACAACTTTGCATCCTTTGTGGTTAGATGGTTCTGTTTCAAAATGCTTTGTTCATTACAATGTTTCCATTCATTTACACATCCTAGTTATTACTATTTGACTGCTTCTGCATCCTGTGCTTATTGCCAATCAGGCTCCTCTGTCCATGGGATTTCCTGGGCAAGAATAGTAAAGTGGGTTGTTATTTCCTTCTCCAGGGGATTTTCCTGATCCAAGGATGAAATCTGCATCTTCTGTGTCTCCTGCATCATTTCTCCAATACACTTTATTACATAAAATACTTTCTACCACTTTTCTATTGAACTACTTTTCCTTAGCTATCCATTCCTATGTAAACAAAGGTAGATTTCAATTCTTTAATGGAAACATGACAAATGTCATCTTGTTCATCAGTGTGGATATCTCCCAGGTTGTCATTCATGTGTTTGAGCACAGAAGCCATAAATTCACTACAGAGGACACACAAAAAGTGTTCTGTAAATGCACAGGAACCAAATGCCCGTGATTTTATTATGTTAACACTAAATAAAAGTCTTTGACTTGTATTCCCTGTTCAACAAATACATGCATTAATTATACTTCAATTTAAAAGTTAGGAAATGTCTTGTAAGCCTAAGAGGCAGCCTCAAGCCCTGTACAGCAACAAGTTCTCTGCACATTGCTCCCAGTTGCAGTGAGACCAGCCCACAGGGCAACCCCACTGGGAGCTCCTTAGAGGCACAGAATCTCAGGCTCTGCCCAGGCCCTTTGAATCTGATTCTGCTTCTATACAATATATTCTGGTTGCTTATCTATTCTGCACAGAGCAGTTTGTATCTGTTAATCCCATACCCTTAATTTTGTTCCTCATCTCTTCCCTCTCCCCTTTAGTAACTGCAACTTTGGCATCTAAAAATAATACAAATGGGAAATTATAATCATTACCTTGTAATAACTTACAATGGAGTATAATCTGCAAAATAGAGTCAACATGCTCTACACCTGAAACTAATATTTTATATCAACTATACTTCACACACACACACATAAACAAGATTTAAGCACACCTCCCCCCTGCTCCCCCACCCTTGGGGGAAAAAAAAAAACAAAACTCACCTCTAGCAAGATCTCAAGGTGATTTGTAGGGACTTTAGACTTTGACAACATTGCCCTAGAAGTATAAGCCAGAGTTCATAAATTTAAGAAAATATTTTTTCAAACTGTTTAATTTCTTCAGATTAAGATTTGTTTCACTTTTCCTTCCTTCTGAAACTGTTCACAAACCCCTGAAACATTCCCCATGGTGTTGATAGCTAACCATACAGGACATACAATGATGAAAACACTTATGTATAAATCTATGCACACATTTTGTTTTCATCTTGGACTGTTAGAAAATATTTCTCATGGTCCATGATATGCATTGCAAACCTAGTGCCTAAAAACTGTTTAAAAAAATAATTCATTAAGATATGAGATTTCACATTGTCCATATAGCACAGAGGATGATCTTTTTTAAACTTTAGGGGGGAAACACACACACACACACAAATACAATTTAAAGTTGTATTTCTTAACTAATGAGTTTAACCTTTTAAGGCGAACTTATTAGCAACTAACTTTCCCTTTGGGATTTGCCTCTTTATTTTTCTTCAGTTCAGTTGCTCAGTCGGGTCCAACTCTTTGTGACCCCATGAACCGCAGCACGCCAGGCCTCCTAGGCCATCACCAACTCTCAGAGTTCACTCAGACTCGCGTCCATCGAGTCAGTGATGCCATCCAGCCATCTCATCCTCTGTCATCCCCTTCTCCTCCTGCCCCCAATCCCTCCCAGCATCAGAGTCTTTTCCAATGAGTCAGCTCTTCACATGAGGTGCCCAAAGTACTGGAGTTTCAGCTTCAGCATCATTCCTTCCAAAGAAATCCCAGGGCTGATCTCCTTGCAGTTCAAGGGACTCTCAAGAGTCTTCTCCAACACCACAGTTCAAAAGCACCAGTTCTTCGGCCCTCAGCTTTCTTCACAGTCCTACTCTCACATACATACACGACCACGGGAAAAACCATAGCCTTGACTAGACGGACCTTTGTTGGCAAAGTAATATCTCTGCTTTTCAATATGCTATCTAGGTTGGTCATAACTTTTCTTCCAAAGAGTAAGGGTCTTTTAATTTCATAGCTGCAATCACTACCTGCAGTGATTTTGGAGCCCAGAAAAATAAAGTCTGACATGGTTTCCACTGTTTCCCCATCTATTTCCCATGAAGTGATGGGACCAGATGCCATGATCTTCATTTTCTGAATGTTGAGATTTAAGCCAACTTTTTCACTCTCCTTAGCCATTCCCAACTTTAATTTTTTTCTCTGTATGTGTTTTCAGTCAGTATCATCCATATATTCAGGATGCCAAAATCTTATCTGTCACTGTCACCAAAAATTCATGCTCATTTGAGAGACTTCTCTCTGATAACAATTATTGTACCCTTTAGCTGGCTTGCAAAGTTAAATAACAGGTTCAATCACAAAACCAGTACTTGACTGAGAAAAACTGATACAAAAAAGGAATCATAATTAATCTTATAGTACTGCTGAATTCACACAAAACGGCAAGTTCTTCTACGAACATTTTTTTTTCTTATAATACATTGTTCTACATTGGACTCTAGGAAGTTATTTTAAAATTATTGGGTAAATAAGCAAAACATTCAGAATAGTAATTACAATGTTGATGCAGAAGAACAAACCTGGAAGATCAATACTATCCAACTTCAATAAAGACTATAAAGCTAATGTCATTCGAACTGTGTGTTACTGATGAAGGAAAAACAAACAGATCAGTGGAACAGAATAGAAAAATTGGAAAGAGACCTACACAAATACAAATAACTGATCTTTAGTAAAGGAGAAAGAATAATATAATGGAGCATAGTCTTTATAACAAATACAAATGGTGACATGCAAAAAAAAAAAATTCTTTCTTTCCAAAAATCAAATCAAAATAGATCACAGATCTAAGAATAAAATGCACAATTATAAAACTCCTAGAAGATAAAATAGGAGAGAGACTATGGTAAACTAATATGACATTCATTTCAGTCACTCAGCCATGTCCAATTCTTTATGATCCCACGGACTGCAGCATGCTTGCCAGGCTTCCCTGCCCATCACCAGCTCCCAGAGCTTGGTCAAACTCGTGTTCATTGGGATGGTGATGCCATCCAACCCTCTCATCCTCTGTTGTTCTCTTCTCCTCCTGTCTTTGATCTTTCCCAGCATCAGGGTCTTTTTCAATGAGTCAGCTCTTCGCATCAGGCGGCCAACGTATTGGAGTTTAAGTTTCAACATCAGTCCTTCCAATTAATACTCAGGACTGATTTCCTTTACAATTGACTGGTTGGATCTCCTTGCAGTCCAAAGGACTCTCAAGAGTCTTCTCCAACACCACAGTTCAAAAGCATCAATTCTTCAGTGATCAGCTTTCTTTATGGCCAAACCGAAATCCAGATATGACTACTGGAAAAACCATAACTTTGACTAGATGGACTTTTGTTGGCAAAGTAATATCTCTGCTTTTTAATATGCTGTCTAGGATGGTCATAGCTTTTCTTCCTAGGAGCAAGCATCTTTTAATTTCATGACTGTAGTCAGTGTCTGCAGTGATTTTGGAGCCCAAGAAAATAAACTCTCTCATTGTTTCCATTGTTCCCCCATCTACTTGCCATGAGGTGATGGGATCAGATGCCATGATCCTAGTTTTCTGAATGTTGAATTTTAAGCCAGCCTTTTCATTCTCCTCTTGCACTTTCATCAAGAGGCTCTTTAGTTCCTCTTCACATTCTGCCATAAGGGTGATCTCATCTGCATTGATATTTTTCCTGGCAATCTTGATTCCAGCTTGTGTTTAATCTAGCCTGGCATTTTGCATGATGTACTCTGCATAGGCGTTAAATAAGCAGGGTGAAAATATAAAGCCTTGATGTACTCCTTTCCCAATTTGGAACCAGTCTGTTGTTCCATCTCCAGTTCTAACTGTTGCTTCTTGTCCTTGATACAGATTTCTCAGGAGGCAGGTCAAGTGGTCTGGTATTCCCATTTCTTAAAGAATTTTCCACATTTTGTTGTGATTCAGTCAAAGGCTTTGATGTAGTCAATAAAGCAAAAATAGATTTTTTTTTCTGGGATTCTCTTGCTTTTTCTACAATCCAACGGATGCTGGCAATTTGATCTTTGCTTCCTCTGTCTTTTCTAAATCCAGCTTCACCATCTGGAAGTTCTCACTGCACGTACTGTTGAAGTCTCATGTATGACATTGGCTAAGCCTTGTATATTACATTGAATAAGGTAATGATTTGGTGTTAGCTATAACACCAAAGATACCAGTTCTTTAAATAAATCATTTATCAGCTAAAATTTGTTAAAATTACAAAGTCTTCTGCTCTGAGAAGGAGAACGTTGAGTGTCATGAGAATGAGAAGACAGGTCACAGTGGGAGAGAAAATCTTTACAGAAGACATCTGGTGAAGGACTATTATCCAAAATATACAGAGAATTCTTTGTGAATATGTAGGGCAACAGGCACTCTCATTTGTTGCTACTGGGAAATGCAAAAATGTTACAGCCACTTTGGAAGACAGTTTGGTGGATTCTTATAAAACTAAATATACTCATTGTAAGATCCAGCTCAACAGTTAAAAACTTAAGGCCATATAAAAACTTACTTATGATCTCTAACACCTTTATTTGTAAATTTTAAGCAACCAAGATGTCCTTCAGTAGGTAAGCAGATAAACGATGTTGCGTCCAGATAATAGAATATGACTCAGCAATTAAGTGAAATGAGACACTATGTTATAAAAAGTCATGAAGGAAGCTAACTGAATATTATTAAGTGAAGGAGGTCAGTCTGAAGACGTGGCATGATTTCAACTACATGACATTCTGTGCTCAGTTGCTCAGTAGTATCTGACTTTGCAACTACATCGACTGTAGCCCACCAGGCTCCTTTGTCCATGAGGCTTCCCAGGCAAGAATACTGGAGTCAGTTGCCATTTCCTTCTCTAAGAGACCTTCCCAATCCAGGCACTGAACCTGAATCTCTTGTGTATCCTGTATTGGCAGGTAGATTATTTATCATTAGTGCAACCTAGGAACCTCAGGCATTCTAGAAAAAACAAAACTATGGAAATAGCTTCCAAAAAAAAAAAAAAAATCAGTGATTGCTCAGAGTTGAGGGAAGGCAAGGATGAACAGGCAGAGCACAGAGGAATTTTAGAGGAGTGAAAATACTCTATATGGAGTCACAATGATGGATACATGTCACTATACATTTGTTCAAAGGCACAGAACACACAACATCCAGAGTGAACTGTAATGCAAACTGTGTACTCTGGGTGACAATGATGTGTCAACACAGCATCATCAGTGGTAAACATGTGCCTTCTGGCGGGGATGTTGATAATGGGGGAGGCTATGAATGTCAGGGGTAGGGAGCATATGGGGAATCCTTGTATCTTCTCCTCAATTTTGCTGTGAACTCGAAATTACTTAAAAATGTAAAGTTCTTACAGGGCAGCAAAGGAGACACAGACATAAAGAACAGATTTTGGTCACAGTGGGAGAGGAAGAGGGTGGTATGGTTTCAGAGACTAGCGTTGAAACATACACTACCATATGTAGACAGCAAGTGGGAGTTTGCTATAGATGCAGAGAACCAAAAGCTGTTGCTTTCTGATCACCTAGAGGCATGGGATAGCATGGAGATGGGAGGGAGGCTCTAGAGGGAGGGGACTTATGTGTACCTATGGCTAATTCATGTTGATGTATGGCAGAAACTAGCACAACATTGTAAAGTGATTATCTAATTTAAAAGTTTTTAAAAAAACAAGTCTTTTTTTTTTTTTTACAGTATTGTAAAGTAAAAAATAGTAATAATAAAAATAAAATGAAAACAACAACAAAAAATAAAGGGAGAGAGAAAAGTAAACTAAAATAAATAAATAAAATAAAATCTCCAGTAATCGAGATTCAAACAAACAAACAAACAAAAAAAAGTCTTAATAAAAATTTATTTGGCAAACAGGGATAAAAATATTTCCACTGTGGTCCCAGCATGATGTATCTTGTATCTTGATATGTTGTACACCTTCATGGCACTCCCATCTCTGGTGTCCATGGACCAAGCTCATTGTGTTCCACTCTGCCCTTTTACTAATTTGTTTAAGCCATGTATCTATTATTTCTTTTTTTNTCATACCTGAATGGTCTAACGATTTTCCCTACTTTCTTCAATTTAAGTCTGAATTTGGTAATAAGAAGTTCATGATCTGAGCCACAGTCAGCTCCTGGTCTTGTTTTTGTTAACTGTATAGAGCTTCTCCATCTTTGGCTGCAAAGAATATAATCAATCTGATTTTGGTAGCTTCAAGGATTAGTTATTTGGATTTACTTGCCTTTAAAATACTCATGTAAGAAAACCCTTGAATGAATCTCTAAAAAAATCAGGGTCCAGGAAATAAAGTGAAACAAGTAACTGGTAAGGTAGTAGATTGGGGTATCAAACTTATAAACTGGTAGAGAAACATTGTAGGATGAGCCAAAGTTGATAATCAGTTTGCTGGGGAGAGAGTATGTCAGATATATTTTATGTCTTATATCATTTCTCTTCAGAAATCTCCTCGTACACAATTTTACAGATGAGAAAATTGAGTTCAGAGAAGGTGAAGAATAGAATGAGGATCTCAGATAGCAAGTAAGGGCTTCCCACATGGCACTAGTGGTAGAGAACCTGCCTGCCAGTGCAGGAGACACAAGAAACGCTGGTTGCATCCCTGGGTGGGGAAAATCCCCCCTGGAGGAGGACATGGCAACCCACTCCAGTATTGTTACCTGGAGAATCCCATGGACAGAGGAGCCTAGAGGGCTGTAGTCCACGAGGTGGCAAAGAGTTGGACATGACTAAAGTGACTTAGCACAGCACATGGTTTTTAAGTTAAATTTGTCATTATTCCTGCACTGTTCTGCTTTCTGGGAAGCAGGAGATTTTGTTACTGAGTCCAGACTTATACTGCTTGCCAAATGACAGGCCAATATATGCAGAGACAAATTTTTTGGGGTGAGAAATAAATGTTTTATTAAAAAGCCAGCTTTCTGAGAAGATGGTGGACTAGTGTCCCAAAGAACCATCTTGCTGGGGTTTGGATGCTAGTTTGTTTTATAGAGCAAAAGGGGGAAGGGGGTAAGGAGGTAAAGTTTAAAAGGCTAAGTTGCTGCAAATATTTCCTGGTTCTGATTTCTTCCTTCCTGCATCCATTCATAGATGGACTTGATGAGAATGTTTGCTGTGAGCTTAAACAAAGATATTTTTGCTTAATACTAAGACATGGGGAGGCAGGAATTCCAAAGTATCACTATGTATACTTTAAGGTATAGGCCGTGCCATGCTAAGTTGCTTCAGTAGTGTTCAACTCTTTGTGACCATATGGGCTATAGCCCACCAGGTTCCTCTGTCCATGGGATTTTTCAGATAAGACTGGAGTGGGTTGCCATTTCCTTCTCCAAAGGTATAGGCAACATCCCTTTAATGACCGACTTGTAGCAAAAACAATAGACTATAAAGATTAAAGCAAAAGAAACAGATGTAATATGGAGTCAGGTTTGTTCTGCTCTACAAAATTTTATACTTTGACCAAAGAATATAGTCACTAGAACTTTAGTAACACTTTTGTCTAATTTATGTCTATATAATTCCTCGGTGTTTAATTCCTTATGCTTTCAGGACAAAGGCAGGGCACACACACCAGAGGACAGCATTTCCAGGTCTGATGCTACTATACTGCTCTTATCAGATGATTTCATGGCCCCTGCTTTCATTTTAGCCTTTCCTACAGAGGCTCGCCCAGAGCCAATCAGTGATAATTCAGGCCACCTGGCTTCTTTTGCTGGAATATCACTTCTGACCAGTTACTAATCAAAAGTTCTCCAATACTTTCTATTCTATAAAATATTGTCATATCAGAACTAATTCCTATTAATTACTTTAAAAATGTGATAATTTGTGGGGAAATGCAGTCTATAAGTTGATAAAGGGCATGAAATCATACACAGAAAGCAAGAGATAAGAGCTCTGAAGGTAGATACTGAGGGATTAGCAGAAACTCTTTAAAGAAAGTGAGTCTTTCAAAGACTGTGGAAATTACTGGATTCGAGGCAAAGATCCAAGGAGTAGAGGAGCAACTAGAGACAATCTGCGTGAGCTGTGAAATAAGCAGAAAATGACTTTACATCATATCTATGATATGCTAGACCATACCATGGGGGACTTCTCTGGTGGCTCAGCTGGTAAAAAATCCACCCGAAAGGGCAGGAGGAGACTTTGGTTCCATCCCTGGGCTGGGGAGATCCCTTGGAGAGGATAATGGCCAACCTCTCCAATATTCTTGCCTGGAGAATCCGATGGACAAAGGAGCCTGGCAGGCTACAGTCCATAGGGTCACAAAGAGATGGACATGACTGAACAGCTAACAATGTGATATGATAAAACGATGGAGTTGGAAATAGGAAAACACAGGGAAGGATGGAGAGATTGAGAGGCAGGAGAAGGGATGTTGGAGGGATCCAACAGACTAGATGATGAGATCTAGATCAGAGTGGTTTCGTCTTCCTGGTAGATATACCATAGAGTAAAGAGGTCATCCAGGGCGACTGGCTTCCATCACTCACAGTGAAAAGTCTCAGGTGCTTTGGTATCTTCTCGTTTGCTTTCATATTCTGCAGTTTACTATGCTGTGACTAAAAGAAGGTGTTTTTTTTTTTTTTTTAAACTCATAGAGATTCTTATATCTAAAAATTGTTTTTTAATTAGTTCTGAAAAATTTGCAGCATCAGAATGTTGGTTTTGCCCCCTTCTTTTTATCCTGTGTGGATTTCCAGTTAAAGGCTGTTAGGACTTCTTGTTGGTTTCACCTAATCTCTCTTTCATAGTTTCATGTCATAATTTCAATTCTGAGTTGAAATATGAATAATCTCTTCATATTTCTCTTAGTTTGTTGATGTCAACAGCTCAGCTTCATCATTTCAACACATCAAATGAATTTTAAATTTCAGTGATTATATATTTTGTATCCCTTTAAATATAGTCCTGATCACTTTCAGTTGTTTCATTTCTTTATAATATTTTCTGTATCTCCTATCACTTCTTTAAACATTGTGACTGTACTGGTTTTATACATTGCTTCGTATGTTTTCAGCATCCATACTCTCTGTGTATCTTATTCTGCAGTCTGTGTTGTTGATTAGGTTATTGTGTTTCCTCACATTTTTAGATGTAATAATTACAAGCTGTTTGGAACTTTAATCTTCAGAACCTGCATTGAGATTATTAACCTTTGTTTCTGACAGTACTAGGGAGCTCTACTAATCTAGAAACAAAATTTTATAAAATTTTGTCTCTTGAATGTAGATTTCACTTCATGAGCGTGTGGTAAAAGTCAAATCCCAGGACTGTAAGAGAGAAGTGCTAGGTACAGAATTATTAAGGAAGGTAAGATTACTTTACCAACCTAAGTCTAACAGACACAGCTTGTCTTTCTTTTTGCTTCATTGTGCCACCATGCAAATTTTTCTATGTGCCCCCTTTCCATCAACATAGTTATTTTGGGTACCTGTCTTAATGGGTAGCATCACAGGTTTTGGTCCTAGACTTGTGAGGCCAACTTGTCCCACTGAGGTACTGACGATGAGCAAAGTTCAAGGTTTCTGGGTTAAACACACCTCCAGGGAAGCCCTGGTTTCTGTGTGGATTTTCAACTCCACCTTTAGCTCAGTGTTTTTTGTATTGCTTCGTGTTCTGTGAGGATTTTTGGTTTTGATGTGATGGCTCATAGAAGACATCACTTATAATTTTCTAAACCCTGTAATGCCCTCCCAAGTATGTGAGATCTAATTTAAAGAGCAGTTAAGTGTTTAGTAGAAGAAGGACATTTCAGAATAGAACATTTATTTTATGAACCTTTAAAACAAAAAAGTACGACAAATTGAATAATAATCCATAGTTTCCCACCCATGGATTTCCCTGGTGACTCAAAAAGTAAAGAATCTGCCTGCAATGCAGGAGACCCAGGTTCAATTCCTGGGTCGGGAAAATACCCTGGAGTAAGAGAATGATAACCCACTCCAGTATTTTTGCCTGGGAAATCCCATGGACAGAGGATACTGGTAGGCTACAGTCCATGGGGTCACAAAGCGAGGAATGAGTGACTAACATTAAAAAAAAAAAAAAAGAATATAAACAATTCAAATTACTCTGAAAGTTATAAAATACACTTCCCTATATTGCAACCTTCTTTCCACTCAAAGTATGTGGGTGTGTATAAAAGAAGTTATGTATAATAGTAGATATTATGAAAAGATGCCAAAATGACCTCTAATATTACATTAAATATTATCTGTATTATAAAAAGTATGATTATCACCTCAAAGAGATCACATTTTGTACACTCTTCTGTTCTTTACTTTTTTTGGCTTAATGTACCTCAGAGATTTTCCACATTAACTTATAAAAATGTACCTATTAAATTTTGTTTTTATTGAAGTATAAGTTGACTTACTATATTAGTTTCAGGTGTACAGCATAGTAATACAATGTTTTTATAGGTTATACTCCATTTAAAGTGATTACAAATATTGGCCAAAGACCATGTGCTGTGTATTTTTGTTACTTTATTATTTTGTGTTTAATACTTTATACCTCTTAATACATTAACCCTATCTTTTCTCCCCTCCATTCCTCTGCCCACTGGTAACTATTAGTTATTCTCTTTATCGAGAAATCTTTTTCTATTTTGTTATATTCATCAATATATTTTATAGATTTCACATTTAAGTGATAACATATACTATTTGGCTTTCTCTGTCTGCATTATTTCACTGAGCATAATTGCCCCTAGGTCCATCCATGTTCTTGCAAGTAGCAAAATTTGTTCCTATCTATAGCAGAATAATATTCCATTGAATTCATATACCACATCTTCTTTATCTAGTTATCTGTTGATTGACTCTCTATGCTTCCTGTACTTGGATACCTATTACCTTTTGCACATTTGGAACATTTTCCTTCATAATTTCATCAAACACACTTTATACTCCTTCCTCTTCTTTTCAGTCTCATTCAGTCACTCAGTCATGTCCGCCTCTTAGTGACCCATAGACTGCAGCACGCCAGGCCGTCCTGTCCATCACCAACTCCTAGAGTTCACTCAAACTCATGTCCATTGAGTCAGTGGTGTCATCCAACCATCTCACCCTCTGTCGTCCCCTTCTCCTGCCCTCAGTCTTTCCCAGCATCAGAGTCTTTTCAAATGAGTCAGGTCTTCGCATCAGGTGGCCAAAGTATTTGAATTTCAGCTTCAACAATAGTCCTTCCAATGAATATTCAGGACTGATTTCCTTTAGGATGGACAGGTTGGATTTCCTTGTAGTGCAAGAGACTCTCAAGAGTCTTCTCCGACACCACAGTTCAAAAGTATCAATTCTTTGGCACTCAGTTTTATTTATAGTCCAGCTCTCACATCAATACATGACTACTGGAAAAACCGTAGCCTTGACTAAATGGACTTTTGTTGGCAAAGTAATGTCTGCTTTTTAATATGCTGTCTAGATTGGTCATAACTTTTCTTCCAAGGAATAAGAGTCTTTTATTTCATGGCTGCAGTCACCATCTGCAGTGATTTTGGAGCCCAAAAAGATAGTCTGTCATTGTTTCCACTGTCTCCCCATATATATGCCATGAAGTGATGGGACCAAAGGCCATGATCTTAGTTTTGTGAATGTTAAGTTTTAAGCCAACTTTTTCACTCTCCTCTTTCACTTTCATCAAGAGACTCTTTAGTTCCTCTTCACTTTCTGCCATAAGGGTGGTGTCATCTGCATATCTGAGGTTATTGATATTTCCCGCAGCAATCTTGATTCCAGGTTGTGCTTCTTCCAGCCAAGCATTTTTCATGATGTACTCTGCAAATAAGTTAAATAAGCAGGGTGACAATATACAGCCTTGACGTACTCCTTTTCCTATTTGGAACCAGTCTGTTGTTCCATGTCCAGTTCTATCTGTTGCTTCCTGACCTGCCTATAGGTTTCTTAAGAGGCAGGTCAGGTGGTCTGGTATTCCCATCTGTTTAAGAATTTTCTACAGTTTATTGTGATCCACACAATCAAACGCTTTGGCATAGTCAATAAAGCAGAAGTAGATGTTTTTCTGGGACGGTCTTGTTTTTTCAGTGATCCATTAAATGTTGGTAATTTGATCTCTGGTTTCTCTGCCTTTACTAAAACCAGCTTGAACATCTGGAAGTTCACAGTTAACGTACTGTTGAAACCTGGCTTGTAGAATTTTAAGGATTATTTTACTAGCTTGTGAGATGAATGCAATTGTGCGGTAGTTTGAGGATTCTTTGGTATTGCCTTTCTTTGGGATTGGAATGAAAATTGACCTTTTCCATATTTGCATCGTCTTTTTAGGATTTGGAATAGCTCAACTGGAACTCCATCACCTCCACTAGCTTTGTTCATAGTGATGCTTCCTAAGGCCCACTTGACTTCGCATTCCAGGATGTCTGGCTGTAGTTGAATGACTACACCATCGTGATTATCTGGGCCATGAAGATTTGTTTTGCACACTTCTTCTGTGTATTCTTGCCACCTGTTCTTACTCTCTTTTGCTTCTGTTAGGTCCATACCATTTCTGTCCTTTATCGAGTCCATCTTTGCATAAAATGTTCTCTTGGTATCTCTAATTTTCTTGAAGATATCTCTAGTCTTTCTGATTCTATTGTTTTCCCCTATTGCTTTGCACTGATCACTGAGGAAGACTTTCTTATCTCTCCTTGCTATTTTTTGGAATTCTGCATTCAGATGGGTATATCTTTCTTTTTCTCCTTTGCCTTTCCCTTATCTTCTTTTTTCAGCTATTTGTAAAGTCTCTTCAGGCAGCCATTTTGCTTTATTGCATTTCTTTTTCTTGGGGATGGTCTTCCTCCCTGTCTCCTGTACAGTGTCACGAATCTCCATCCATAGTTCATCAGACACTCTATCTATCAGATCTAGTCCCTTAAATCTATTTCTCACTTCCACTGTATAATCATTAGGGATTTGATTTAGGTCATACCTGAATGGTCTAGTGGTTTTCTTCAATTTGAGTCTGAGTTTGGCAATAAGGAGTTCATGATCTGAGCCACAGTCAGCTCCCAGTCTTTTTTTTTGCTGACTGTATAGAGCTTCTCCATCTTTGGCTACAAAGAATATAATCAATCTGATTTTAGTGTTGACCATCTGGTGATGTCCATGTGTAGAGTCTTCTCTTGTGTTGTTGGAAGAGGANAGTCTGAGTTTGGCAATAAGGAGTTCATGATCTGAGCCACAGTCAGCTCCCAGTCTTTTTTTTTGCTGACTGTATAGAGCTTCTCCATCTTTGGCTGCAAAGAATATAATCAATCTGATTTCAGTGTTGACCATCTGGTGATGTCCATGTGTAGAGTCTTCTCTTGTGTTGTTGGAAGAGGATGTTTGCTATGACCAGTGCATTGGTCAAAGGCTAATTCTCTTAGCCTTTGTCATGCTTCATTCCGTATTCCAAGGCCAAATTTGCCTGTTACTCCAGGTATTTCTTGACTTCATACTTTTGCATTCCAGTCCCCTATAATGAAAAGGACATCTTTTTTGGGTGTTAGTTCTAAAAGGTCTTGTAGGTCTTCATAGAACCGTTCAACTTCAGCTTCTTCAGCATTACTGATCAGGGCATAGACTTGGATTACTGTGATATTGAATGGTTTGCCTTGGAAACAAACAGAGGTCATTCTCTCATTTTTGAGACTGTATCCAAGTACTGTATTTCAGACTTTTTTGTTGACTATGATGGCTACTGCATTTTTCCTAAGGGATTCTTGCCCACAGATATAATGGTCATCTGAGTTAAATTCACCCATTCCAGTCCATTTTAGTCCACTGATTCCTAAAATGTCGACATTCACTCTTACCATCTCCTTTTTGATCTCTTTCAATTTGCCTTGATTCATGGACCTAACATTCCAGGTTCCTATGCAATATTGCTCTTTATAGCACTGGATCTTGCTTCCATCACCAGTCACATCCACAACTGGGTGTTGTTTTTGCTTTGGCTCCATCCCTTCATTCTTTCTGGAGTTATTTCTCCACTGATCTCCACTAGAATACTGGGCACCTACCAACCTGGGGAGTTCCTCTTTCAGTGTCCTGTCTTTTTGCCTTTACACACTGTTCATGGTGTTCTCAAGGCAGGAATACTGAAGTGGTTTGCCATTCCCTTCTCTAGTGGACCACATTTTTCAGAACTCTCCACCATGACCCATCTGTCTTATGTGGCCCTACACGGCATGGCTCATAGTTTCATTGAGTTAGACAAGGCTTTGGTCCATGTGCTTCAATTGGTTAGTTTTCTGTGATGGTGGTTTTCAGTCTGTCTGCCCTCTGATGGAGAAGGATAGAAGGCTCATGAAAGCTTACAGATGGGATTCCATGGAATTCTCCAGGCCAGAATACTGGAGTGGGTAGCCTTTCCCTTCTCCAGGGGATTTTCCAAACCCAGGGATCAAATACAGGTCTCCCACATTGCAGGTGGATTATTTACCAGCTAAGACACAAGGGAAGCCTGAGAATACTAGAGTGGGTAGCCTATCCCTTTTCCAGTGGATCTTCCTGACCAAGGAATCAAACTAGTGTCTCTTGAGTTGCAGGCGGATTCTTTACCAACTGAGCTTATCAGGGAAGCCCCTTTTCCTTTTGTTGCTGCTGCTGCTGCTAAGTCGCTTCAGTCGTGTCTGATTCTGTGTGACCCCGTAGATGGCAGCCCTCAAGATCCCTGTAATGTGAATGTTAGTACTGTTACTGTTGTCCCCTAAATTGCTCTCATTTTTTGTTTTCATTTTTGCTGTCTAAAATGGATGATTTCTATTATTCTGTATTTAAGATCACTTATGAGTTCTTTTGTATCACCTAGTCTGGTATTAGTTCCTTCTAGTGTTTCTTTTTGTTGTTGTTGTTGTTGTTGTACTCTTCAATTCTATTTCTTAAAAAATATTTTTTAGTTCCTTGTTAAAATTCTCTGTTCATCTGTTCTTTTCCCTATTTCAGTTAGCATTATTATTACTAATGCTTTTAACTCTTTATCTGATAAAGTATTTCTCTATTTTTCATTAGTTTTTTTCCCAGGTTTTTTTTCTCTTGTTCTTTTCTTTGGAACAAATTCCTCTGTCTTATCATTTGCTTAACTTTCTTTGTTTCTATGAAATTAGGTGAAATAGTTACCTACCCTGGTTTTGAAGAAGTGTCCTTTTGTGGGAGCCTTGCTATATAGTCTACATGTGCCCAGTGGCTTTGGTGGAAGATCTGTATCTGACATGATCAGGGCTCACGTCTTCCACGAGGGTGAGTTGGCAGCTCTCACATTGGTGGGAGGTGGGAATGGAGATGGAGGGGCCAGAGCTGGAACCAGGTGTGAGCCAGGGCTTCTCCTATGCTCACTGGCTAACACTGCCCTGCTGAGGTGGGTTCATGTCTTAGTGTTCTGGAGCAGAAACCTTGACGGTTGGATCCAAGTGGGTTTCATTCCCTCTAAGTGTGTGCTTTTCCTCCTCTGGGCAATAGCACTTTCAATCCAGAAAGGAGTAGTGCTGGAACAAGAGGGGCCAGGATAGGCATCCAGTGAGGTCTGATGTTCATGGTGAGACAGTGTTGGCATATCAGTTAGAGATCCAGACTGTTTCTGATGTAGTGCCTCCATGAATGCCAGTAATGACCACTCTTACTCTTTTTGGAAGCTGTGAAGGGTCTAAGCTGGCTCTTTCCACCCATCTGTGCTCCCTCCTTGGCCCTGGCAGCCTTTGCCCTAGTGTGGAGCAGCAGCAGAGCCACAGAGACCAGAGTGGGCACTCAGCATGGTCCAGGGTTACCAGGATAGTAATGGAAACCAGCCAGAGTATCAGACAGTTTAATTCTGCTTCCTCTGCTTTGTTCCCAGGAGAAAGCAAGCATATGTATCTTCTTCATGAGCAAAAGTCTAGGTTTCTTACAGCCCTTGTGTTCATACTACTGGTTTTCAAGCTAGCTAAGGGGACTTGTCTTCCCAGTGTTGGACCCAAGGGCTGGGATGTCCGCTGTGGTTTGAACAGCTCACTCTCTAGGGAGGATCTCCAGGCTGGTACAATCCCCTTCCTTTTCTGTGTCCTCTTCCTAGGGGTACAGGTTTCCATAACTGATGCTCTTCCCTTCCTGCCTAACTCCATTTGGATCTTTCTTTACACCCTTGGTTGTATAAGTCCCTCTGCCAGTTAGTTTTCAATGAGAATTACTCCTTGCATAGGTACATTTTTGATGTGTTCATGGGGGGAGGTAGCTCAGTATCCTACTCTGCCATCTTGATATCCTCCCCACAATAATGTACCTGTTTAATTTTAAGCTTCGTAAGTTTTCCATGTACAGATGAATCGTAATGTATTGATCTTTTATTGTTTAGTGGATATTTTAGTTTAATTCCTCACTTTTTTTCAACACACACAGAATGGATGCTACAAGCAAAGTTGCCTATTTCTTAGAATTTCACACATATAAACCAGCAGGGGAATTCCGGGGTCAGAAGGTCTCTGAGTAGTGATTCTTCACTGAATTGAGTTGTAAGATTTGTATTATATTATTTTCCCTTAGGAAATCTGGATGAATATGTCCCTCACAGACTTTGGGGTAGCCTTAACTTCGTTGCCTGTACTATTTACAGATCCCAACACCTAACATTCCTTTACCAGTGTTTTGTTATAAAACTGAGAATAGGCAGTAATTGCCTCTTACAGAGTTGTTGTGAGGTTTAGAGAAATATATGTGATTGCCCGTGTGTATGTATGTGTGTGTGTGTGTGTGTGTGTTAGTCACTCAGTCATGTCCTATTCTTTGCAACCTCATTGACTATTGCCCACCAGACTCCTCTGTCCATGGAATTTACCAGGCAAGAATACTGGAGTGGGTTGCCATTCTCTCCTCCAGGGGGTCTTCCTGACCCAGGGATTGAACCCAGGTCTCCTGCATTGCAGGCAGATTCTTTACCAAGTGAGCTATGATAATTGGCCCACTCTTTTTCTGGGCCAGTACATAGTGGTGTCTGTTTGAGCAATTACAGGCCTCTGGTGAGCCAAGTCTCTGGAGGTTTGCCCCAAACTTTGGATGAATGCCCATTTATGACGCTTATTTGGTGAATAAGAAATAACTGTTTGCTTTTATTCTTCTAATTGCTGTTATTAGTGAAGCTAGAGAAGGGAAAAACCCGTAAGAGACCAATGGAAGAAAATTTTTCTGGGGGGATCTTTGGTTCAAAAATAAATATGGTAGGGATTGTAGGGAGTATTAAATTGTATTAGCATATTTGTAACAATTGCCCTTTGAAAATGAATTGCCTTGGTTTACATTAAAACACTAGAATAATTTTAAAATGTAAGAAAGTAAGAAAAAAATTAAACTGTGAAACAAGAGAGAAAAAGCCCAAAAATGTAGAATATAGTTATTTTTATTGGTCCTTGAATTTATCGTGAAGACCTGTATTTCCATCTTATATTTGGAACATGGTAGCTGTGCACCATTTTATTTTATTTTTTAAAAACCTTTTAATTTTGTATTGGGGTATAACCAATTAACCATGCTGTGATAGTTTCACGTGAACAGCAAAGAGACTCAGCCATGCATTTACATGCATCCGTTCTCCCCTCAACTTCCCTCCTCTCTGGCTGCCACATAACACTGAGGGGAGCTCTCTGTGCTATGCACTATTTTAATGCTAGTTTTCAACTTCTCATCTTTCCACTGCCTCCCTCCGCCACCACCTTGAGAGGCAGACTCCACGTTTTCATCAACAGTACTTCATGTTTTGCTGTCGGGGTACTTGTCTGCATCCACTATTTCTTGTGAGACCACGCTGAAAACAAATAAATGAGCACTCTTCACACTTCAAAACGAGACCCAAAGGGAAGAAGAATGAAATTGGGGCCAAAAGGTTAAGAGAGGAAAAATGTAGTCACTCTTTTTCTGGACCAATACATTGTGGTTTCTGTTTGAGTGAGCAATTACAGACCTCTGGTTAGCCAAGTCTCTGGACTTTTGCCCCAAACTTTGATAATTTGGTCCTCAGTGTAGCTGTCTTTGAATTTTTTATGCATTTTTTTCTTGGTGTTCTGAGTCAAAATGTCCCAGGTAAAAACTTCCCATTCTCTATAATAAATTTCCAATTTCTATCTGCTGCGGTAACCGTGCTAAGGTGTTTCTCTATTTCTCTGTCTCCTTCTCACACACACTGTTCTGCAGTCTCAGAGCCAATGCAAGGGGAATCTAATATGAGAAATCATATATCAGATATAAACCCTATGGTTTGTATATATCCACACAGGAGTGCACAAATATTTATTAATATCCTTTTGTCTTCACATTTCTGTTTATACATCTATGATATATCTACTTTCCAGCATGTCTATTCTCTGCTATTTGTACTCATTTATAGGCAATGATAAACATAAGTGTGTACATCCAGCTGACAGATATACATGCACACAGATATACATGTATATATGTATATATGGACTTTCCTGGTGGCTCAGCAGCAAAGAATATACCTGTGATATAGGAGATGCAGGTTCAATCCCTGAGTCTGGAAGACCCCCTGGAGAAGGAAATGGCAACCCAGTCCAGTATTCTTGCCTGGGAAATTCCATGGATAAAGGAGCCTGGCACGCTACAGTCCATGGGGTCACAAAAGAGTCAGACATGATTTACTGACTAAGCACACGTATATGTATATAAACACTCAAAAATATGTACATCAGTGTGTGTGTTCACGATATCCATATAATTATTTTAGCTTTGTGATAGCTGCTGTTGACAAAAAATCTATAGTCAATCTAAAAGAGAAATGGAAAATTTTATTTGAGTCCACATGAGTGTGAGGTCAGTATATATGTGACTTTGGTGAAGTGGTACATGCAAGCAAGGTCATATCTTGGTAGAGAGTGACCACTCATTGGGAGGAACAAGTATCCTAGTTCAGAGTTTTAGTGCTTTTCTAAGTACGAGAAGATGTAGGAAATTGGGTTCATAAGATTTTTCTTCTACAAATATCTAACTATCTAAAGGCCAGGTTTGCCATTTTCCCCATAATGCAAAGTGTCTCATCTTGATCTTTGCTCTAAATTCCTTTCAGGGTAGTGCAGGATGTAAGCCAGTGACTGCAGAGGCTAATGAGTTGATTCTTCCAGAACTAGAGAGTAGGCAGTATTCTTTATTTTACATTTCCCTCCCTTCCAGTCTTAATTTTGGCCGAGGTTTGGAGGCATTTTGTGACTGGTTTGTTCCATGGTGCTAAGAAAGCTCATTACCAGGTTGAATGTGGATTTCTTTGGTAGTCCTTTTAGCTTGCTGTTGGACTTCCCAGGTGGCGCTAGCAGTAAAGAACCCATCTGCCAATGCAGGAAATGTTAGAGACCTGGATTTTGATCCCTGGGTCAGGAAAACCCCCTGGAAGGGGGCACAGCAGCCCAGGACTAGGCTCTGTTAATAGTAGCCGAAAGCCTGTGGAACCCCTGTCTTGCTAATCAGTTATGGTCCAAGAAATGGTCTGTTTCCTCTTGTTGATTCTTTTGGTACCTGGAGCAACACTATTATAGCCATTTATCTTACAGAACTATATATTTCACTAATCATTTCAAGTTGCCTAGTTATCATTTTTATCAGAGGCAGAGTCACACACTTGTTAGTGTAAGACTTAATCTTGTAAAATAGGCAGAATACAGGCAGTATTCATGTTACATTAATACAGTCATAAGCAAGTAAACTTATCTTTTAAGAGATTACATAGCTGGCTCCAGAAGAAGAAAAGTGGATGATGATGGTTGAACTGGCATTTCTGCTGTCGGGAAGGTTTGGTTAACACACAATGCAGATGCAAAGTGCACACTTGAGAGGAGGGAGAAGGTCCAAACAGGCAGAGCAAAATTTTATATTTAAATTTTCCTTGTCTTGCCTTAAAATATAAGTTTTATTTCATTACTACAAAAATGAGGCTGCATGGTTCAAATGATACCTTTATTCTAATACCAAGGAGAGGAAAATGTAGAAGAAATAATAGTTACGTTTAAATACAATGCTGTCTTTTTGGATTGAATTGTGACATCTTATGCTAGGGTAAACAGAATTATCATAAGGATAAAAGAATGCATTTTTCTGCAAGATAAAAGAGGAGATCAAATTAACTTTGGAGAAACAAAAATAATATGACTTTTCTCTCTTTCGCGGTTATTTATAAAAATTTACTATGCTTCCCTGGTGGCTCAGATGATAAAGAAAAATATACTGAACACAAATGGCATTTAATAAATCCTGTGACTCACAAAATTAGAGATATTGATGGGATAATCTAAGGAAGGGAAGAATCAATAAAGGCTAATAAGTGCTGCTGCTGCTGCTAAGTCTCTTCAATCATTTCTGACTCTGTGTGACTGCATAGACAGCAGCCCACCAGGCTCCCAGTCCCTGGAGTGGGTTGCCATTTCTTTCTCCAATGCATGAATAAGTGCTATGTCAGTCATTTTACCATACTTAAATAGAAGGCAAATAATTTCTTCTAATGAGGTTATTATTTTTTCTATAGCAATCATTTGTTTCTCAGATTGAATTCATATAATCAGCATATTATCAATGCATTTGTTAAAGTTGGTGTTCTATCTTTTGTCTGTAAAGAAACCACCCCATGTTTTCTCAAAAGCCAAAATTGTTCATGATGGTAGATGCCACTTCATAATGTCACTGAAGTACTCCAACCACTGTCACTTATTTAATTAACTTTGTGCTAAAGCTGAAACTCCAGTACTTTGGCCACTTCATGCGAAGAGTTGACTCATTGGAAAAGACTCTGATGCTGGGAAGGATTAGGGGCAGGAGGAGAAGGGGACGACAGAGGATGAGATGGCTGGATGGCATCACTGACTTGATGGGCGTGAGTCTGAGTGAACTCTGGGAGTTGGTGATGGACAGGGAGGCCTGGCATGCTGTGGTTCATGGAGTTGCACAGAGTCGGACACAACTGAGCGACTGAACTAAACTGAACTGAACCAATTTCTAGATCTTGAGGTTACTAGAAAATAACTGGATTTAATTACATATTTTAACATGGGGGCACAGACAAAGAGGACAAAGTATTTTAGTCCATAGAATCAAATTTTATATCTGCTACTTGCTTTTAGTTGTTTGACTTGAATAAAGTTAGTCAAAATCTCTGATTCTTGCTTTTCCTTTCTGGAAAAATGGCACAAAATCCAGTTCCTGATTCTTCACAATTATTCTGAGCCCTGTTACAGGATATGTGAATGTAGTTATTAATTTTGGTGATGATGGTCAAGTGCATATTTTCTTAGAGTTGAAAAGAGGACGGATAATGTGACGATCTGCATATCAAGATGGGGCAGTTAATGAATAGGCCAGGCTCAAATGGTCACTGCCCAGTGCATGAAAGTGGCCTAGGTGAATTTTTGTGGATGGCACCTGAATGCTTCTCAGAACAGTTAAAGGTTTATATCCAATACTTAGATAAATTAATAATCATGAACCAATGCACATTAGAGCGCATTAGCAATCATTTCCACGAGACAGTGGCAAAGAATAAACAATAGAGCAAGTCACAACAATTTAAGATGACTCTTTAAAAAAAAAAAAAGGTAATGTTTGTGTGTGCACTCAGTTGTGTTCAACTCTTTGTGATCACATGGACTGTAGCCTGCCAGACTCCTCTGTCCTTGGGATTTCCCTGACAAGAATACTGGAGTTGGTTGAATCCCCCAAAATGTTAATATCTACTTTTATCTTCTCTGAATCCTAGTTCTAGCTATTTTGCCCATGACTATTTATTTTTAGCAGTTCCCAAGTGGTGCTGGTAAGTCGTGTCAGTCGTGTCCAACTCTGTGTGACCCCTAGATGGAAGCCCACCAGATTCCCCCGTCCCTGGGATTCTCCAGGCAAGAACACTGGAGTGGGTTGCCATTTTCTTCTCCGAGACGTGAAAGTGAAAAGTGAAAGTGAAGTCGCTCAGTCGTGTCCTACTCTTCGAGACCCCATGGACTGCAGCCTACCAGGCTCCTCCGTCCATGGAATTTTCCAGGCAAGAGTACTGGAGTCGGGTGCTGTTGCCTTCTCCACCCAAGTGGTGCTAGTGGCAAAGAATCCACGCCAGTGCAGGAGACACAAGAGACGTGGGTTTGATCCTTGGGCCGAGAAGATCTTCTGGAGAAGGAAATAGCCATCCACTCCAGTATTCTTGCCTGGGAAATCCCATGGACAGAGGAGTTTGGTAAGCTACAGTTCATGCAGTCACAAAGAGCTGGACATGACTGAGTACACACACACGTTTATTTTCAGGTGTGATTTCTACCCCAACCCTTCCTCTCTTTCTGTGTTCTTCTCTCTACAGCAGAGAGAGATATTTGAAAACTACACTTCTTGGGTCCCATTGCCCATCTTATGTTTGGTATGTTCAGTCAATCTAAGTTCTGTTGTTTCAAAGCAAGGGAAGGGCAGTAAGTCTAATTCTCCGTCTCTCTGCTTCAGGATGGATCTTCAGCAGTGGCTCTTCTTCCATGATTCAAGTCCTTTCTATAACAGACAGCCCTAACTTGCCACCAATTCTTTATTTATGGTCTCAGTCCCACCTGCAACCCCATATCATGGGTCTAGCTCCTGCCAGTGGGCCCTCTTCCAGAGTTCCAGCTTGCAGCTGTGATAGCCCCTTCTATGGGCTCATCTGGTGGTCTCTCTGGAAGAGAGACTTTCTCTTCTCTCTGGAAGAGTAACTTTCACTGGGGTTTCAGCTCCCTACTGAGCGTGGCTCCTGGACTCTGATGTCATCATCTCTTCTTTATTTCATACCTCTAGTTTTAAGGAGTGCAGCTGTTTCTTGCAGACGAGCTATCTCTAGGTACCTCATCTGCCGAAGTTTTTAGCTTTTCTGAAAACTCAGTGACTAGTTTGCTGAATTAAAGTCCCTAATGTGGCTCTGCTTTCTGGCCTGGTTACAGACTTGACAGAGGCATCGACTAACATGTGGAGTGCAGCCAGCTCATTAAAAAGTGAGAAAAAAGTTGAAAGGAAGGAGATGGGTGAGTGAAATAGATCTGTTTTAACCAGATGCGATGATGTTTATATATATGCCACAAGAACCTTTTCTTTTGATCTCATCATTGGAATGAAATTTCGATAAGGATTTGGTGAGACAATTAAAAGATGGCGTTTTAACAGAGAACTGTTAAGTGTTATATTATGTGGCAATGTAGATGGGAGCGGACTTGGGGGAGAATGGATACATGTATAGGTATGGCTGAGTCCCTTTACTATCCACCTGAAGCTATCACGACATTGCTAATGGCTATGTGCTTGCCTAAGTTGCTTCAGTCATGCCCGACTCTTTGTCACCCCATGACTGTAGCATGCCAGGCTCCTCTGTCTATGGGCTTCTCCAGACAAGAATACAGGGCTGATTGCCACGCTGTCCTCCAAGGGATCATTCCTAACCCTGTGATTCAACCTGCGTCTCTTATGTCTCCTGCTTTGGCAGGCGGGCTGTTTACCACTAGTGCCACTTGGGCAGCCCAAATTGACTATACTCCAATATAAAATAAAAGTTAAAAAAAGATAGCATTTTAAAACTTGTATGGTTTGCTTATCATTGGTTCTTGACTATAAAGTTATTTTTCATCATAATTATTTGTAGACTAATTTTTGCCTAAATCCTATCTGCTGTTTGCAATTAATAGTTTAGATTAGAATTTGGTAAGAAATAAACTAGGATAGATTTTTAACAGATTTCCCAGTAAATCAATGGGTTAATCATTGAGAAGGAATGAGTAATTCCCATTTGAAATTTAGATAGACTCTGTTCTGAACACATCACTATGTGTCTATATCTATATAATTGATAGAAATAAATGCATTAACAAATACATATGCCGCATCCCATTATTAACTGGGATAGACCACTACGTGCAGTTATAATTCAGTATTTTTATGAGGTAAAAATGAAATCGTGTCTTTATTTAGCAGTTGGGGAGCAGGAAGGCTTGTGTAAAGCAGGGGAGTGGTCACCAGGTGATCCTGGCTGGAGGGTGAGCACTCCACAGCCTTTGTGCCGTGATGAGAGGCAGGAGCCCTGGTGTGCTGTCCAGCACCTACAGTGTGGTTAGGTTACAGATTTCTCACTTGGGAGAAACATGCCAGCATTCTTGACATTATTTCTGGAAATAAGAAAACAGGGACCCTCTTCGAGGAAATAAAGACAAGGAGGAAAAGTGGGGATAATGGAGCTTCTGACTTGATGATAATTATAGTTTTAATAAAAGCAGACACAAAGTTATCAAGTACCATGCCACATTCAAAGTGTCAAGATGTTTAAACATACTAATTTATTTAGTCTTCATGATAAGGTAAAACGATTTGCAATTTGCAAAATGAACATTATTGCTCTTACAGATTATAGAACTAAAGATCACGGAAGTTAAATAACTTGTCTGTGATTACAGTTGAGTGGAAAACTCAGGATATTAAAAGAAGACTTTCTGACTTGAGAGTTGATGTACTTCCCACTGTTCTATATAATAAAACACTATTTTTATCATCTGCACCTTGGATAGTTGAGGTGTTGAATGATCCATCTACAGTTGAGATAAGAAGTAGCAACAGTTTTTTTTTTTTTTGCTGTCATGCACACACACAAAATACTGGATTTGGCACTGTTTACTATAGTAGGCAGAAGAGTAGTCTCCAGAGATGTCCAAAATCTAATTCCAGGACCCTGTGAGTACATTACCTTCTCTGACTAAAGTGACTTTTCAGATATGATAATGTTAAGGACTTTGAGATGAGATTATCCTGGTTTATTTCAGTGGCCTGAGCTAATCACAAGGGGAGGTGGGAGGATCAGAATCAGAGAGAGATGTGATGATAAAAGCAGAGGTCAGGCTGACACATGAACAGGCCATGAGCCAAGGAATGTGGGCAGCCTCTGAATGCTGGAAAAGTTCAGAAAACATCCTCCCCTGGAGCTTCCAGAAAGGATGTAGCCTTGCTGACTCATTTTAGACTTCAATCCTCTAGTGCTGGAACATAATACATTTGTGTTTTAAGCCACTGTGTTTGTGGCAACCTAGAGAAGCATTTGGAAACTAACACACTTACTTGTTCTGTTTAAATCATGAATATGAATAGGCTCTAGGTTCTCTATTTGATTATTCTATATGTAAAAACATTTCATTACTCTGTTAGCATCATGAAAGTAAATTAATGGGAGGCAAAAATCAAATCTCAGCATCCATAATTGCACAGGTCAGTGAGAGTCTGATAAGGAGGATATTAAATAACCTCACATACAGATGAAGAATTTAATCTTATTAGGCAGTCAGCTAATGGCACTGTTAAAGATGAGCTCATAGAGCTGTGTATTGTTAAATGTTTCAACTAGAAACCTAGAAGAACTCTGTAGTTAAAGGATGCAAAAGTCACTTACGATGTAAGTGGTACTGGTCGCCTCCTGAAAGGTGCTTGGCCAGCCACCAGAAATGTTATCTCTTATATCTCTCCGTGTAACACTTTTTAAATGATATATTTTCACCTAGAGGGCTACATGCATTAACACAGGAGCTATATAATGGTCAGTTACTTTCTAATGATTGCAAGACATAATTGCTGGTTTCTTTGAGCATATTGTGATCCCTCACTTAGAGCCATACATCCTGGAATGTAAAATTAAGTGGGCCTTAGAAAACATCACTATAAACAAAGCTAGTGGAGGTGATGGAATTCCACTTAAGCTGTTTCAAATCCTGAAAGATGATGCTGTGAAAGTGCTGCACTCAATATGCCAGCAAATTTGGAAAATTCAGCAGTGGCCACAGGACTGGAAAAGGTCAGTTTTCATTCCAATTCCAAAGAAAGGCAATGCCAATGAATGCTCAACCACACAATTGCACTCATCTCACGTGCTAGTAAAGTAATGCTCAAAATTCTCCAAGCCAGGCTTCAGCAATATGTGAACTGTGAACTTCCAGATGTTTAAGCTGGTTTTAGAAAAGGCAGAGGAATGAGAGATCAAATTGCCAACATCCACCAGATCATGGAAAAAGCAAGAGAGTTCCCAGAAAAACCTCTATTTCTGCTTTATTGACTATGCCAAAGCCTTTGACTGTGTGGATCAATGTGTGGAAACAATGCCTGTATTCTTTCCTCTCAACATAGGTCCCAACGTAGGTGGAAATAATAACAAAGCATAGGAATCTTTCAAAGTGATTGTGTGGGCTGGATGTGAATGTGAAGATGATGGATTACCTTGGATCCAAGTTGGGCTGGATAGAGGTCCTACTAAAAATAAGCCAAGAACAACTGCTCCATCCCCATTGTCCTAGAGCAGAGTTCTTCTGTCTCCTAGGTGGTTCCCCCAGCATCACTCACAGTTCATAGTGATGAAACCTCTTACTTACTAACCTGTCCCTTCTCTGGAGAGAATATAAAAGCATTAATGAAAGCTGTGAATGATTCCTGAGTCCATTTGTGCTCCTTTTTATTTTGCATATGAAAATAGTAAAAAGGAGAATTTCTGGGATATGAGGGAAATTTTCCAATCATAATGTTACAAGTTAATTTTTTTGCAGGTAATATCAATTACTTTATTTAAAAATTCTGGTGTAGGAATGAATCTGGCCTTAAAGTACCCTCCGAATAATCAGTTTTGCTTTTTTGAAATTGAACATCTCCTGTTAGAGTTTTTATAGATAAGTCATAAAATTCTAGTTGAATTCTCAATTTGTGTATTTTAAAACAGTATTAGGAGCACAATATTATCTGATGGGAGATTTAAAAACAACTCAGAATTGTTTAATTATTCTGACTCAATCTTATAAAGTTTGACACTAAATTTGTGTTGGAGGACAAGTGAGATTTATTAATCTGTAGGTCTTTAAAAAAAAGACAGGTGCCACTTTTCAGTAGTTTTAATATGTGACTATAAAAAGAAAGAAATATATTCTTGTTAGGCCAAATTAGATAACCTTATCTAGGGAAAATACTAAGTTTTTAAAAAGAATTTAAATGTGCGATATATGGAACAAAGTAAGTTATATAATCATTCTATCTTGGTTTTTCATTTTCGGGAACGCATGTCATAGAGATTCAAGTGAAAGAGATTGCTACGAGGCTCATTTGAAATGTTAGTCACGGTCACTGATGGTGGTAGCCAGTGTCAAGCAACAGCAAAAGATTTAAAAGCAGTTTTCTCTCATAAAGAATGCAAATTAAATAATGTGCTGTACTTAAATCACTCAGCCATATCTGACTCTGTAGCCCACCAGGCTTTTCTGTTCTCTGTCCATGGGATTTCTCAGGCAAGAATGCTGGAGTGGGTTGATATGCCCTCCTCCAGGGTGTCTTTCCAACCCAGGGATTGAACCCAGGTCTCCTGCATTGCAGGTGGATTCTTTACTGTCTGAACCACCAGGGAAGTCCAAGTTAAATCATATGCATCATTAAAAATCACACTGTATAACCTCAGTTCAGTTCAGTCTCTCAGTTGTGTCTGACTCTTTGCAACCCCATGAACCGCAGCACGCCACGCCTCCCTGTCCATCACCAACTCCTGGAGTCCACCCAAATCCATGTCCATCAAGTCGGTGATGCCTACCAATGTATACCGATACTGTATAAACTAAATATGTACAATTTTTTCTTGTCAATTATATCTTAATAAAACTGAAAAAAAAAAACTGAGATGGGGGAAAAAGCAGTTTTCTGCCTGGTATCTTAATGTCTAGTTGGTAAGATCCAATTTCATAGGTATGTAGTTAAAATTTATAGAATGGAGAGTCAAACTTTACAGTAGACATTTGATGAGTTATAATTAGTGATGACTAGTGACTAGATGTTTTAAAATTTGTTCTTAACACCCCTAAAAAATGATCCAATCACCATTTAATGTAGTTGCCCATTTGCAACTGATATATCACAGAGTGACCACATCCAAGTTTCCTGGGAAATGGTCACTAGCTAATGAAGATGCTTGTAGTCTCCCTGAAGTCCCATCTTCCAGAGACTTGTGTCCATGATTTGGCTAACATCTTAAGCATGTTCTGAACAGAAAGCTGTTGTGGAATCATTTCTCTGTGGCTCTGGCATCAGCAGATGGTAATATTTTTGAAAGGTGAAATAGGCTGTGGTTTTTCTCTGGTTTCATGTTCTGGTTGAAAATCTGAGGGAATTTACAGATGTGTCACCTTTCAGTGACCATTGTGTCATAAGCCTATTTGCCTTAATAAAAAATCTGTAATGGTAGAAAAAGTTATATACGTGATTTATAATTGATAATTAGTTGAATGAAAATAATGATAATTGTGTAGGAAACAGTAAAGATCTTGGCTAAAATTCAGTAAGCGGGAGTAGGAAGCATATTTTTCAGCAGAGAAAGCTTGAAAAAGCTTCTTATTCTAAACTATTAGTTATTATTAAATTATTGTAGATGATTCAATATACTGCTTTAAAATAAAAAATGAGATGGCAATGGCTAATATAATCATAATTGCTATTTTATGATTGTAGAGACTTTTGTTGATGGAATAATAAAATACTCTCAAATGGAAAAAGTAGTTGTAGATTCCATGATTGCATACATAGAAAATTTTGTATAGTCCACTCAAAAATATTAGTCATAATGAAAAAGTTCACTTAAGGGGCTAGGTAATATAAATAATTAAAATATAACAGTTCTTGCATGATAGCAGTAACATTGTACAGGAGACAGGGATCAAGACCTACTCATGGAAAAGAAATGCAAAAAAGCAAAATGGCTGTCTGAGGAGGCCTTACAAATAGCTGTGAAAAGAAGAGAAGCGAAAAGCAAAGGAGAAAAGGAAAAATATAAGCATCTGAATGCAGAGGTCCAAAGAATAGCAAAGAGAGAGAAGAAAGCCTTCCTCAGCGATCAGTGCAAAGAAATAGAGGAAAACAATAGAATGGGAAAGACTAGAGATCTCTTCAAGAAAATGAGCGATACCAAGGGAACATTTCATGCAAAGATGGGCACAGTAAAGGACAGAAATGATATGGACCTAACAGAAGCAGAAAATATTAAGAGGTTGCAAGAGTACACAGAAGAAATATACAAAAAAGATCTTCATGACCCAGATAACCACGATGGTGTGATCACTCACCTCCAGCCAGACATCCTGGAATGTGAAGTCAAGTGGGCCTTAAAAAGCATCATTATAAACAAAGCTAGTTGAGGTGATGGAATTCCAGTCGAACTATTTNAAAAGATCTTCATGACCCAGATAACCACGATGGTGTGATCACTCACCTCCAGCCAGACATCCTGGAATGTGAAGTCAAGTGGGCCTTAAAAAGCATCATTATAAACAAAGCTAGTTGAGGTGATGGAATTCCAGTCGAACTATTTCAAATCATAAAAGATGATGCTGTTATAGCACTACACTCAATATGCAAGCAAATTTGGAAAACTCAGCAGTGGCCACAGGACTGAAAAGGTCCGTTTTCATTCCAATCCCAAAGTAAGGCAATGCCAAAGAATGTTCAAACTACTGTGCAATTGTACTCATCTCACATGCTAGCAAAGTAATGCTCAAAATTCTCCAGCCAGGCTTCCACAGTAAGTGAACTGTGAAATTCCAGATATTCAAGCTGGTTTTAGGAAAGGCAGAGGAACCAGAGATCAAATTGCCAACATCTGCTGGATCATTGAAAAAGCAAGAGAATTCCAGAAAAACATCTACTTCTGCTTTATTGACTATGACAATGTCTGTGACTGTGTGGACCACAAAAAAATCTGGGAAATTCTGAAAGAGATGGGAATACCAGACCACTTGACATGCCTCTTGAGAAACCTATATGCAGGTCAGGAAGCAACAGATAGAACTGGACATGGAACAACAGACTGGTTCCAAATAGGAAAAGGAGTATGTCAAAGCTGTATATTATCACCTTGCTTATTTAACTTATATGCAGAGTACATTATGAGAAACATTGCATTGGAAGAAGCACAAGCTGGAACCAAGATTGCTGGGAGAAATATCAATAACCTCAGATATGCAGATGGCACCACCCTTACGGCAGAAAGTGAAGAGGAACTAAAAAGCCTCTTGATGAAAGTGGAAGAGGAGAGTGAAAAAGTTGGCTTAAAGCTCAACATTCAGAAAACAAAGATCATGGCATCCAGTCCCATCACTTCATGGCAAATAGATGGGGAAACAGTGTCAGACTGCTCCAAAATCACTGCAGATGATGATTGCAGTCAGAAAATTAAAAGACACTTACTCCTTGGAAGGAAAGTTATGACCAACCTAGACAACATATTAAAAAGCAGAGATTTTACTTTGCCAACAAAGATCCATCTAGTCAAGGGTATGGTTTTTCCGGTGGTCATGTATGGATGTGAGAATTGGACTGTAAAGAAGGCTGAGCACCGAAGAATTGATGCTTTTTAACTGTGGTGTTGGAGAAGACTCTTGAGAGTGCCTTGGACTGCAAAGAGATCCAACCAGTCCATCCTAAAGGAGGTTAGTCCTGGGTGTTCATTGGAAGGACTAACGCTGAAACTGAAACTCCAATACTTTGGCCACCTCATGCGAAGAGTTGACACATTGGAAAAAACCCTGATCTTGGGAGGGATTGGGGTCAGGAAGAGAAGGGGAGAACAGAGGATGAGATGGCTGGATGGCATCACTGACTCGATGGACGTAAGTTGAGTGAACTCCGGGAGTTGGTGATGGACAGGGAGGCCTGACATGCTGTGATTCATGGGGTGACAAAGAGTTGGACATGACTGAATGACTAAACTGAACTGAAAAAAATTATATAATTAATACATACTGCTTACAGTATAATGCAGATATAAATATTAGGGCACATAAGTAATCAGCAATCCAGATGAACTATATAAAGACAATGACAAAATGAAGACATGCTCAAGAGTATATATCTTATGCATCATAGTTGGTGTCAATGGGTGAGTATGGAGGAGAGATTTGTTATGAATGGAAAGAGAATGAGGTAAGAATAGAACCTTGACCAAACCATAGCAACGACACATCATGAGAAAGGTATATGTTTAATTCATCTCCTTGTTCCTGAGGTTTAAAACTAACTAAATAAAAGATAACTGGAGAGTTGAATCATGTTTTTAGTTCCACTAAATTCTATGAAAATGGGCGTTCTGTTCAAGTTAACTTGCATGTAATTTATATGTATCAGCATTTAAACTGAAGTTTTCTTTGGCTTATAATATTATTAGAGGTATTCCTGAACAGGCATATAAAAAGTGTAGCATTTGTCAGTGACACAGTGTCTTGATAACTATACTACATGAAGATCTCATACAAAGGAAACTAGAAAACAGTCTATATGAGAAACAGAGGGAAAACCTACCATTGATATAAACAAATAACTCATAGAAAAGGAATGAACAGGAAGGATTGAGGTCCTTTGTTATTCAGTTGCTCAGTCCTGTCTGACTCTTTGAGACCTGATGGACTGCAGCACACCAGGCTTCTCTTCCATCACCACCTCAAACTCATGTCCTTTGAGTCGGTGATGCCATCCAACCCTCTCATCCTCTGTCACCCCCTTCTCCTCCTGCTTTCAATCTTTCCCAGCATCAGAGTCCATTCCAATGAGTCGGGTCTTCACATCTGGTGACCAAAGTACTGGAGCTTCAGCTTCAGCACCAGTACTTCCAAAGAATATTTGTGGTTGATTTCATTTAGGATTGACTGGTTTGATCTCCTTGCTGTCCAAGGGACTCTCAAGAGTCTTCTCCAACACCACAGTTCAAAAGCATCAATTCTTCAGTGCTCAGCCTTCTTTACAGTCCAACTCTCACATCCACACGTGACCACTGGAAAAACCATAGCCTTGACTAGACGGACCTTAGTCGGCAAAGTAATGTCTCTGCTTTTTAATATGCTGTCTAGGTTGGTTGTAGCTTTTCTTCCAAGGAGCACACTTATTTTAAATAATTTCATGGCTGCAGTCACCATCCACAGTGATATTGGAGCCCAGGAAAATATAGAAATATAGAATATATAGGAATATAGAAAAGGAATGAACAGGAAGGATTGAGATCCTACCTGTTACCTTTTAGATTCCTTTCCATTGCAGAGAGATTATGTAAGTCACTTGAATTCAAATAAATAGACTATTTTTGACCTCCTGCTAGTAATAAAGACTGAACTAAATGCTAGCTGTTTCAAAACCAGATAAGATAATTCTGTTTCTCTGATCTTGCATATAGTTTAGTGGAGGAGTCTAGGAAACAGTCACAAAAGAAGGCAAAGTAGATTTCAAGGCCACGTCTTTTGATATCAACATTCATGTTAATTTCATTGCCATGCTATGTATCAGGATTCAAGTAATACACACTTGCAAAGAGAGACTGAATTAAATTTTACTAGTTACCAAAGAAATACGAATAACTTTTTAACACTTAATTGCCAAATATGAATACATCATTTGTAATGCTCAAGAATTCCTAAAATTGGAAAAAAAACATGGCCATTATTTATCACTGTCACTTGTGGCTGTTTTCCAGAGGACTGTTCCAAATTTGGCCATAGATTCCAAGGGCTGTAAAAATGTTTATATAATACAAGTAATGTTCTTTATAAGCTTTGAAATTACTTAAAATGAAAATAGATAAAGATATTTATTTTTAATTACATATAAAGGAGAGAGGAGGAAAGAAATACTTACTAGTGTGGAAATATTTTAATCAATTATAAATATTCAATGGAAAATCAAGCCACTGCAGAAAATTATCTTGAGAGAGAGAAAGAAGAAAGGAGGGAACCATGGAAATAAAGCTGCTTGATTGGGTGGTAGTGAAATTTTATTGGTATATCTTTCATTTTCATTATTTTTATAGTGATTAAATTTTAAATTAACAACATAATACCCAGTGCAACTAAATCCAAAATATATTAAATTGATGAGTTAGGAATGTTATCATGCAAGCTTTTTCTCATATTGAGTATCCTTGATAGCTTCTAAGTATCTGATAGAATTTCCAACATCATCTGGCTATTAGCCAAAAGAGAACTTGCCTTAGTTTTAATTCCAAGATAGCTTTACCAGTTTCATACATTTTAACATTCTAGAATTCAAATATCCAAATTTTCCTAAGCTTAAAATGTTATGTGGAAGACTTAAGACTTCATCCTCTACCAGGAATCACCAGATAAGCCAGGACCAAGCTTCTGCAGCCTATGAACACCCCTATTGCACATTAATGCCCATTAAGGTGAAAATAACCCATTTCACTTCTTTCTTCTTGGCCCACTCCTGTTTTTGCTCACACACATGTAAACTTTCTAGACAGAAGGTTTTTCTTTCTCCTAGTTGTCATTTTGGAAATCTTTCTCTTTGACATGTTCCAATTTCTTGGCATTCCTTTTTAACAAGAAGTATATAGCTGATGGTAGTTTTTAGTCTTTTTCAGCACCCATGCTTGCCTCTGGAAAGTAGATTAAAACTTTGTACCAAATTGTCATGTGCAAACCTGAGGCTGGTATCTAACTAGTTCATCTATTTACTCTTTAAATAATGTTTACGAGATACCTACAGTGTGCCTTGTAATAGTCTTCACCCTCTGTCGCAGGTCCACCAATTGAATGGGTTTCAACTCAGTCAGCGCCATCCTCAAATCCTTGTCCCCACATCCTGTTTTTGCCTTCCCATCTGATGTGACAACTTCTTGCAGATCCCTGTGGAGTGCCGTTCCCTTCCAGAGTGCCTTCTAATAACCCAGATGCACTGCTAATGAAGGATTTTTATACACTCAAACTTTTCCCTTGACTATTGGTTTTCCCTCTGGACCTTAGTTTTCTTTCATTTACCATACTAGTCTGAACAACCATTCCATTAGAGACTCTCATTTATACACACACACATACTCACTCTCACATCCCACATTCATAACTAACTGCTTTGAAGCATCATGTATAGTCAGCATTTCTCTGGCTCCTGTGAAAGTCAATATTGTCCATCTTTTTTTTTTTTTTTTTCTATAGTATGCATACATTTAAACACATGAATTTAGTCTAACTGAAATCAGATTCTTTGGCACCTGAGTTCCTGGTCTTACTATTTAGTTGCTAAAGTGAAGTCGCTCAGTCGTGTCCGACTCTGCTACCCCATGGACTGTAGCCTACCGAGCTTCTCTATCAATGGGATTTTCCAGGCAAGGGTACTGGAGTGGGTTGCTATTTCCTTCTCCAGGGGATCTTCCCGACCCAGGAATCGAACTCGAGTTTCCTGCATTGCAGGCAGACACTTTACCCTCTGAGCCACCAGGGAAGCCCATATTTAGTTGCTAAGTCATGCCCAACTCATTTGCAACCCTATGGACTGTAGCCCACCAGGCTTCTCTGTCCATGGGATTTTTCAGGCAAGAATACTGAAGTGAGTTGCCATTTCCTTCTCCAAGGGACCTCCCTGATCTAGGGATTGAAGCTGTGTCTCCTGCATTGGCAGGCAGATTCTTCACTACTGAGCCACTCGAGTTCCTAATTTAGTTCATAGTTACTGTTTATGATCTGAACATAGCCACACAACTCTAGGATTCTATCTGATGCAATGGTTTTCATCTTGAGCTATTCATCTAACTATGTTTTAAATCTTTTTATGTTTTACCAGGCAGAGCTTTCTCAATGAAATGTTGATCTCTTAAATGCTCAGACTATATTTCATACCCTGCCTCTCTCAAGTACTTCCTCCTTTCACTTCCCCTTAACATACTGCTTGATAAGATACGGGACCATGAAAAGGATGTTTGGGTGAAGTCATCCCCTTTCTGGTTGCACTGTCCTTCACCCTTCAGTCAGCCTGTATCTCATGGTGAATTATTTTACTGACATTCTCTCTAGCACCATTGATTGTTTTGTCTACATTTTGTTTGTTTGTTTAATTCTGTTTTTTCACACATGAATAGGGAAAAACGGGAATGAGTCCAGAACAATTGACTTAAAGGATTTCAAGTCAGGAAGAAACCGTAGACACAAGTGGACCTTTTGGAAATTAGGATATTGCCCCCCTATTCAATTAAGTATTAGACCGTCCAATCAATAATGAAAATATAATATTATTACTTTGTTTGTATTTTTAAAGAGAGTTCATATTCTTTATATAAATAAAACAATACCAAACATTTCTAGGAAGAATGACACCAAATTTTGCAATATGCCACCACTGAGAATTCTTAACAGTGTTAGCATTTGGTAATATCATTCTAGTCTCCTCCTGATACATAAAAAATAGATAACAATGATGATGTAAAAACGTAATCTCAAGCTAAATAGAACCCTATATGATTCCACTTATTCTGTGTTAAGAAATTGACATCTTGAAATGTCAGCTACAGCTCAGTTATAGAGAGCATCAGTTTTACTCACTGCTATGAAGGATGAGAACATTAGCTCTCTGGGAGTTTTCCCACCTCTTGAATTTTGTTTGTTATATTTTTAGTTTGTTTGTTGGCGCAAGTGACATTGTGCACTGTTCTGTAAAGATAATTCTCATCATTGTTCAGTGTCAATTTTTTTTTTCCTATTTTCACCATCTGACATTTTGTTAACCTATGTCTGTTTCTAATGCTTGTATTAGTACCATATCTTCCACTTACTTTGAGGTCCTGGGCTTGTTGCTTACTGTTACTGCTAAGTTACTTCATTCGTGTCCTACTCTTTTACGATCCTATAGATGGCAGCCCACCAGGCTCCCCTGTCCCTGGGATTCTCCAGGGAAGAACGCTGGAGTGGGTTGCCATTTCCTTCTCCAATGCATGAAAGTGAAAAATGGAAGTGAAGTTGCTCAGTCTTGCCTGACCCTCAGTGACCCCATGGACTACAGCCTTCCAGGCTCCTCCATCCATGGGATTTTCCAGGCAAGAGTACTGGAGTGGGGTGCCATTGCCATATTTTTTCTTTAACCCGTAATAGTAATACCTACCTCATGGGGTTGTTCATACCAAGCAAATAGCAAGAGGTATAAAAGTCATTTGGATTATTTTTTATTACAGGCTTTGTTTTTTATTGTTCGTTGTACTTCTGCTCTGTCTTGTATGTTTGCATAGTTCATATGCCACTTCTTTTCCATTGGTTAATGCTAATCTTCATGCTTTCTAATTATTATGATGTGTTACAGATTAATTTCCCTTGAATGTCCTGTAATTTATCTGGGGACCAACTTATAGCTTGTGTCAGTCCCAGATAAATTGATAGATACAACTTCTTATTAACCTTTAATCTAGGAAATCAGATCTGTGGGGGATATAGCTCTGCTGGGGCTGCATGTAACCCTTGTTTATAAGCCTGATTCTTTCTTGTTTGCATGCATGCATGCATGCTAAGTCACTTCAGTCTTTAACTCTTTGCGGCCCTATGGACTAGAACCCACCAGGCTCCTCTGTCTATGGGATTCTCCAGGCAAGAATACTGGAATGGGTTTCCATGCCCTCCTCCATAGGATCTTCTCAACTCAGGGATTGGACTCATGTCTCTTATGTCTCCTGCATTGGCAGGCTGGTTCTTTACCACTAGTACCAGTGGGGAAGTCCCTTGTCATCTGAGGTGCCTTTACATGTCTTGAATTAGGAATCATTTTACCAAATTAGGAGTGCATCTATACCCATGGACTATGACTCATTCTCCCAATTCGTCCCAGCACCCTGGCAAAGAATGAGCCCCAGTAGCCCTTGCTATATCTTGAGATTTTAATTGACTTGCAAAGTTGCTCTCTTAGTCTATATTTTAGCAATTTAGAGATATGAATTACAGTTCTTAGGCTCTTTTATATTCTCTGTTTTCTCTGCGATAAACAGAGGTATACTTTATAAGGTGGTAAAGTTGGGATGGAAACCCCTTTCTGTCATTTTCTTTAAGTTACTGGTTTAAGAGTGAAATGTCTCTGCTTCTTGGCTATAGGAGGCAAGTGTCAGTTTGATAATGCATAGTTTTCTAAGAATGGGAATTGTGCCTAGCTCTTTCTTTAGTCCATTCACATATGTCCAGAGGGCTTTGGGGTCCTGTCTTAGGTTGAGTTCCCCAAAATGAGACCCTGGGGTGAGGTCTCCTGCCTGAATTATTAATAATAAGGAAATGATCTCAGAGGAAACTGGGAAGGGAGAAACAGGGGAGCAAAGGGCAGATCTCAGGTGAATTCCAAGAAAGGCAGCTTCAGTCTGATCCCATAGAGGAGCTTGAGATCAGGAAGCTGGACTTGCATGCTCCCAAAATCACCTCTCTTCTCTGTTGAGGACAGGAGTACTTTGATCATTCTCACCTAAGGAGCCGAGTTTATAAAAAGAGCCTTGGGTTCTGGCCCTTGGAAGAAGTACAGTGAAAGTGAGCAGGGATGGGAATGTACATAAAAATCAAAAGAGGAATATGAGGGGATCTGGAGCAAGCTCCAACATTATTCATTACAGATTTCCTAATGGCACAGTTGCCCTTCCCCCTTGGGATTGCTTGGATTTTCCTATAGTTGAATCTTCCATTTTTCATATTCACTCTCCCATGAGCTTAGACTAGCAGTAAGCTGACATGTAGAAAACACTTTGAAAATTCAATGTGGAAACAATCATGATGACTAATCATGCTCTATAAAGTTAACTTGCTGATTATTTGCATAAAGCCCCTGTTTAAAAAAAAGTTATCATAATGAAACTTCTTAGTTTTGTGAGAACTTGCAAAGATATACAGTGATGGTGACTCTTGTAAGTCATGGTATCTCATAGCCATCCTCCCACACCAAGTATAGCTGCAGATGTCCATAATAACAAAAATTCCTTAGACAAAGTGTTTGTGCTTACAAACAGAAAATGCTCATTTGATGGATGTTAGAGTTAGCATGTGGGAGTATTCCTTGGAGTTATGGAAACTGATAATTTTCACACTGGTCGATAGGAAAAACAAACTGCTGCCAGAAGTTTTGAATGTTCTTCTGCATTATGCTATTAAACCATGGGATCATTGCGAAGTTCAGGTCATAGATTTCATTTGGTCAAGGACCATACCCTGTGTGTTCATACAGTAAGTACAGATTGAACCCAGCATTTGGGTTTTAGAGAAAAGGAAGGTGTTGGGAAAGGCAGTCTCATATGGACAGTCTTGTGATCCCCAGTTGGCTGAATAAGAATCAACCTTGGGCCTGGAAGACTTTCTTACTAAGAGGCAATCCTCATAGTCTGTGCTGGACTGACCGCTTTGAGGGAAGATCTCTTCTGTTGTTTAGACACAGTGTGTACTCTCTGTTCTATTTAAGAGTGTGTGTGTGTGTGTGTGTGTGTGTGTGTGTGTGTGTGTGTGTGTGTGTATCATAGAGCATCTGGTCAACCTCACTGCTAAATCTGTCCTCCACAGGGAGGAGTTAGTGTTAGTTGCTCAGTCCCGTCCAACTCTTTGCGACCTCATGGACTGTAGCCTTCCAGGCTCCTCCAGCAAGAATACTGGAATGGGTGGCCATTTCCTCCTCCAGGGGATCTTCCCAACCCAGGGATTGAACCTGGGTCTCTGGCATTGCAGGCAGATTCTTTACTATCTGAGCAATGAGGGAAGGCTCCCACAGGGAGGAGACATAACTGCTGTTCTTTGTTATAAGAAGGCCAATGGCCCCACAACAGCAGCGAGAGGAACTAACAGGCTATGGGGAACCAATGTCCACTATTGGAGCTGATCTTTCTCTGCCTCTTTGCTTTGTGAGTAAATCATTATTCCATCCAGTGCTTGACTGTGCTATGCTTTACTTGGTAACTCTGGTACTAAGATGTAGTGGGCAGAAGTGTTCATACTTCTACTCCTGGTCATAGGTAATCTGCAGCTTATTCAATAGAAAAGATTACAAAATACTATGTTCCAAGACCCATTCTGCGTGGTTTATATGTTTACTTAATATTGTTTTATTGAAATGAAATTATTTGGAAAAATACATGATCTTACTGTTTAGTTTGGGTTTTTGAGAATTGTATGAATCTTTGTAACATCTGCATTAGCCAGATATGGATAATTTTATGCCCCATAATGGTGCAATCAATTTAAGTCTGAATTTGGCAATAAGAAATTCATATCTGAGCCACAGTCAGCTCCCAGTCTTTTTTTTGCTGACTGTATAGAGCTTCTCCATTTTTGGCTGCAAAGAATATAATCAATCTGATTTCAGTGTTGACCATCTGGTTATGTCCAAGTGTAGAGCCTTCTCTTGTGTTGTTGGAAGAGGGTGTTTGCTATGAACAGTGCATTTTCTTGGCAAAATACTATTAGCCTTTGTCATACTTCATTCCATATTCCAAGGCCAAATTTGCCTGTTACTCCAGGTATTTCTTGACTTCATACTTTTGCATTCCAGTCTCCTATAATGAAAAGGACATCTTTTTTTTGGTGTTAGTTCTAAAAGGTCTTGTAGGTCTTCATAGAATTGTTCAACTTCAGCTTCTTCAGTGTTACTGGTTGGGACATACACTTGGATCACTGTGATATTGAATGGTTTGCCTTGGAAATGAACAGAGATCATTCTGTTGTTCTTGAGATTATATCCAAGTACTGCATTTTGTATTCTTTGGTTGACCATGATGGCTACTCCAGTTCTTCTGAGGGATTCCTACCCGTAGTAGTAGATATAATGGACATCTGAGTTAAATTCACCCATTCCAGTCCATTTTAGTTCGCTGATTCCTAGAATGTCGATGTTCACTCGGCATCTCCTATTTGACTACTTCCAATTTGCCTTGATTCCTGGACCTAACATTCCAGGTTCCTATGCAATATTGCCCTTTACAGCATTGGGCCTTGCTTCTATCACCAGTCACATCCACAGCTGGGTTTTGTTTTTGCTTTGTCTCCCTCCCTTCATTCTTTCTGGAGTTATTTCTCCACTGATCTCCAGTAGCATATTGGGTACCTACTGA
>SJYA01001159.1:19297-42601 GCA_006410615.1 Neotragus moschatus | reverse complement strand
GGAAATCATGAGATCCTTGTCTTCATCAACCAGCTTGCAAGAAAGGTTAAGAATGATGGATGGAGACCTCAACTCACCTTGACATGACTCTCACTGACTAAGACTCCACATCACGCTCACCTGCGGTCATTTAAGAGACTCTGAATTCTGCTTTACCCATAATATTTATTGAATTAAAATACTTTCTCAGTAGTAACAAGCAAATAGGTATAAAAATTATTCAGCTGCACGAGAATCAGTACATAGCGATGACTGCCCTGATGTTATTTATATGTTTCTTTATGTACATATTTTCATTTATTAGTTTAATCTCATCATATTTATATTTTCATATAAATTTTTTGTTTACATTGTAATTAAATTTAGAAAACATGTTCACTTCCTTAATCTTCTAATTTGTTTTTATTAAATTCTTATGAAGGTAAACTTGTTTCTTCATTTCGAAGACCTAAATCTTTATTTTGTCTACATAAACCTATTGTGGAGTAGCATTTGTCTATTTATACTATGGAATGGTTCTGTTACTTCTCAGGACTTGATTGTCAAAAGGTGGAATCCTGGAATTCCNAACCAGCTTGCAAGAAAGGTTAAGAATGATGGATAGAGACCTGAACTCACCTTGACATGACTCTCACTGACTAACACTCCACATCACGCTCACCTGCGGTCATTTAAGAGTCTCTGAATTCTGCTTTACCCACTATATTTATTGAATTAAATAAAAAAATACTTTCTCAGTAGTAATAAGCAAGTAGGTATAAAAATTATTCAGCTGCACGAGAATCAGTACATAGCGATGACTGCCCTGATGTTATTTATGCTTCTTTATGTACATATTTTCATGTATTAGTTTAATCTCATCATATTTATATTTTCATATAAAATTTTTGTTTATATTGTAATTAAATTTAGAAAACATGTTCACTTCCCTAATCTTATAATTTGTTTTTATTAAATTCTTATGAAAGTAAACTTGTTTCTTCATTCTGAAGACTTAAATCTTTGTCTACATAAACCTATTGTGGAGTAGCATTTGTCCATTTATACTATGGAATGGTTCTGTTACTTCTCAGGACTTGATTGTCAAAAGGTGGAATCCTGGAATTCCCTGGCAGTCCAGTGGTTTCAACTCCACGCTTCCAGTACAGGAAGCTCAGGTGCCATGGACATCTGCTCAGGGAACTACGATTCTGCAAGCTACGGAGTGCAGCCCTCCATTCCACCCCTCCAAAAGAAAAAAAGAAAAGGTAGAAAGTTCTGCAACTGTGGAAAATGCTTAGTACTGAAGTCACAGATAAACTAATTTATACCCAGTCAGCAAAGAATGGTTGATGTCACTATCTGGGGGGAGAGACTCATCTCCTCCAGAAAAGTTGCCAACATGTGGTGCTCAGTGGCTGATCCTGACGCCTGTTACTCTTCCTCCCCCCATCCCCTCAGTCCTGCTTTACTGAACAATCCACTCCCTTACACTATATCTTCACTGCCTCCAACACAGGAGCTCTGTTCTGTGATGGATTCTGGCTGCAAAGTTTCTCTGAGTGGAAATTACTGGAAGAGAGCACAAGTGAGAGGAGAGTTCTAGAAGTTTCAAAACCTTTGAATTACAGCTCTGCTATTTAACAGCAGTGGGACCCTGCAAAATATCACAGACACTAAGGAGAAGGAAACGGCAACCCACTCCAGGATTCTTTCTTGAAAATCCCATGGACAGAGGAGCCTGGTGGGCTACAGTCCATGTGTCACAAGAGTCGGACACAAATGAATCAACTAGCATGCACGCAGGCACGCAGGCACGCATGCTGTCCTGATCCTCTTCTTTAATATGTGGAAGATAACAGTAGTTTTTCATAGGACTACTGTTAGGATCAATGGGGCCATATTACAAGAAGCATAACAGTGTGCCTGGCAGAAATGATCAGAACATTGAGTCCCAGAGTAGCTGCCCACAGGGAGCAGACAGGACAGCTGGCCTGAGGCAGGGACTGAAAGGCAACACTGGAAAGATGCTGGGTCCTTGGTAAAAATATTTAACTTGGGTGCTAGTTTCACAGTTTAGTTCGTGAACTCTTCTGTGCTCAGTGCTGAAGACAATTCCAATTTCGGTATCTCAGACTTCTAGAAGCATTCTTAGGAAGTCATAGAAATTTTTTCAGAAAGAAGGATTAGTAGAAAATCTTTGATCTACTATAAAAACGAATAATAGGGAAATCATAGAGATCTNCAGTTTAGTTCGTGAACTCTTCTGTGCTCAGTGCTGAAGACAATTCCAATTTCGGTATCTCAGACTTCTAGAAGCATTCTTAGGAAGTCATAGAAATTTTTTCAGAAAGAAGGATTAGTAGAAAATCTTTGATCTACTATAAAAACGAATAATAGGGAAATCATAGAGATCTCCTAGGACTGCAGAAAATCACACACATTACTCATTAATAATGTTTCTTGTTCTTTAGTATGAGTAGTCCTGTACTACTTNGTTGCACAGTTTAGTTTGTAAACTCTTCTGTGCTGAATGCTGAAGACAATTCCAATTTCTGTGTTTCACATTTCTAGAAGCATTCTTAGGAAGTCACAGAAATTCTTCGAGACAGAAGGATTAGTTGAAAATCTTTGATCTACTATAAAGATGAATAATAGGGAAATCATAGAGATCTCCTATGACTGCAGAAATCACACACATTACTCATTAATAATGTTTCTTGTTCTTTAGCATGAGTAGTCCTGTACTACTTTGTAACATTTCTAAAATCACCTTCTCAACTCTCTGCTGGGTTTCCGTCTTTCAGCAGCAAAGCAGAGGCAGGAGGAAAACAGCAAGGCCCATGCAGTGAGAGGCTCTGCTCTCGACCCCTGGGCCGTCCTGGGTGTGATCCTAGTTGTTTTCCATGAAGACTTCAGTCCCTAAGTGCTGGCAGTGTCACCTCCTAGAGCCGGTCCTTCTCATAAATTACTGCCTTTGAGGAGAGACTGCTACAGGTGTATGCAGGTGTCATACCCAAGTGAGAATCTCTCTCTGAATAAGGGGCCATGAAGTCAATTTTATTGGTCAAAATACATAAACCCTGCACATGCATACTGACTACTGTCCATGATAACAATGGNCCTCCTAGAGCCGGTCCTTCTCATAAATTACTGCCTTTGAGGAGAGACTGCTACAGGTGTATGCAGGTGTCATACCCAAGTGAGAATCTCTCTCTGAATAAGGGGCCATGAAGTCAATTTTATTGGTCAAAATACATAAACCCTGCACATGCATACTGACTACTGTCCATGATAACAATGGTTACATTAATCCATATTCAAGACCATAGAAGCTCTTATATATTCTCACACATTGACCAAAACAGGATCTTATCATCCTTTTTAGTTTTTGCCAATCTGACTGGTGACACATAGCATCTNTCTGAATGCTGAGTTTTAAGCCAACACTTTCACTCTCCTCTTTCAGTTTCATCAAGAGTCTCTTTAGTTCTTCTTCGCTTTCTGCCATAAGGGTAGTGTCACACGCATATCTGAGGTTATTGATTAAAGTATACTACGTACATAATATACCACACACCTGCTGATTCTGATACGTGGTATAATTCTGCCTTCCTCTCTGCACTATCCTCAATCTCGTTTCAATCAAATATCACAATCATTCACTTCCCCCCAGTGTAGAAATCCCCAGCGTGCTCTCCTCATTCACTCTGCATGAAGGCATCCTTTCCATTCATACAGCTGTGTCCTTCTCCATTACAGTTTCTGAACTGAACTGAACTGAATGGGACCGTATGTCATAATCTTAGTTTTCTGAATGCTGAGTTTTAAGCCAACACTTTCACTCTCCTCTTTCAGTTTCATCAAGAGTCTCTTTAGTTCTTCTTCGCTTTCTGCCATAAGGGTAGTGTCACACGCATATCTGAGGTTATTGATTAAAGTATACTACGTACATAATATACCACACACCTGCTGATTCTGATACGTGGTATAATTCTGCCTTCCTCTCTGCACTATCCTCAATCTCGTTTCAATCAAATATCACAATCATTCACTTCCCCCCAGTGTAGAAATCCCCAGCGTGCTCTCCTCATTCACTCTGCATGAAGGCATCCTTTCCATTCATACAGCTGTGTCCTTCTCCATTACAGTTTCTGGTTGTCAATTTCCCCTTATGGCTGCAAACCACCAACTAAAAGCAGAAGCTGAGTGAAAGTTGTAGGTTTGTCAGACACTCTCCTACGACTTCACCTACTTGGCCAGCCAATCACTGCAGGTCCAGACTGTCCAGCCTCTCAGAGAAACACAGAAAATAGAGGGAACCCCGCCCCACAGTGAACAATGGTGGAGACTCCAGGGGCTCCTCTGAGCCTCTACCTGGGCTCTTCCACGTGCTGATTGCACTAGGAGGAGCTCACCTGGTTCAGGAAACTCATTTGCTCAAAAAGCCCAAAGTGCAGGAAACATGGAGCTAAAACTTGGAAGCTTGAGAACTTGGAAGGAGAACAGAGATGTTTAAAGTGTTCGTGGAGCAGCAGCGGGTCCTCAGGACACAGAACAACTGTGTCCTCAGGACACAGTGCAGATGATCTGCACTGAGGCAAGCGTTTCTCCAGAACATTCCTTTTCAGAAACTAAGAAGACTGAAGCAGATGCTGAGAGCAGAGACCGAGCACGAAGGCCTGGCCACCAGCTGTGTCCCCAACATGGGAGACGCTCACACCACAGCAGCCTGCAGAGTCCTGGAAGGGGCGACGGTCACTCCCATCACAGCTGCAGACTTGTTTCTTCCTTAGGAATGATAGCTCTCAGTGAATGATGTCGGATTCATCATCTCTGAAGAAGAAGATTTAGCTTCAGGATGAGGGACCAGGCTTGATCACTCAAGAGCTTTTGTATAGCAAAGTTTTACTAAAGTATGAAAAACAAGGAAACCTTCTAACATAGACATCAGAAGGGGATGGATAGCGCCCCCCTTGCTAGTGTTAGCAAGGGAGTTATATACTTTTTAAATTGTTTATTACAGTAAATCAAAAGAATGTCTCAAGGTTGTAAAGATCTTACTAGACCCACTCCCACAATATACATTTTAAGATAACAGTCAGAAGGTTTTCAGGAAGGAGAAACATGTCCTCAAGTAGGATACATTATTGTTATATAATCTTTACCAGGGAACATAGAAAAAAAATTTGTCCTTTCCTCCTTTAGAATTCCAGACCCCTGCCTCTTCCTTGAGAGCCCCAGACACCTTTCTCCTCCTTGGGGACCCCAGACTTCTTATCATCCTGCCTAGGAATTGACTCTCCCAGGACCAAGCAAGTTATCACAGGGCAGGACAAAGTGTTCCTGGGGATAATGCAATCCAAGGAAGTTCTTAAAATTCCATCATGATGTCTTTGCCTCTTTGAAAGACAAAAAAATAAAACAAGTTTGATAGAGGAGACAAGGGCTGGGCTTTTATTAAATTTAGTGCAGATAGTGATTGTAACTATGAAATTAAAAAATGTTTGCTTCTTGGAAGAAAAGCTATGACCAACCTAGACAGCATATTAAAAAGCAGAGACATTGCCAACAAAGGTCCATATGGTCAAAGCTGTGATTTTTCCAGTAGTCATTTATGGATGTGAGAATTGGACTATAAAGAAAGCGGAGCACCAAAGAACTGATGCTTTCGAACTGTGGTGTTGGAGAAGACTCTTGAGAGTCCCTTGGAGATCCAACCAGTCCATTCTAAGAGAGATCAGTCATGGGTGTTCATTGGAAGGACTGATGCTGAAGCTGAAACTCCAATACTTTGGCCACCTCATGTGAAGAGTTGACTCATTGGAAAAGACCCTGATGCTGGGAGGTATTGGGGGCAGGAGGAGAAGGGGACAACAGAGTATGAGATGGTAATGGATGGCATTACCAACTCAATGGACATGAGTTTGAGTAGGCTCTGGGATTTGGTGATGGGTAGGGAAGCCTGGCATGCTGCAGTCTGTGGGGTTGCAAAGAGTTGGACACGACTGAGTGACTGAACTGAACTGAACCACTGGGACAGAGCCTTCCTAGGATATTTATCAGTAATGTGCACATTGTGTGTGTGTCTGACTCCTTGTGATGCTATGGACTGTAGCCCGCCAGACTCCTCTGTCCATGGGGTTCTCTAGCAAGAATTCTGGAGTGGGTTGCCATGCCCTCCTCCAGGGGATCCTCCCGACAAAAGATATCAAACCTGTGTCTCCTGCATTGCAAGCAGATTCTTTACCACTAAGCCAGTGGGGAAACCCATCATGCACACTGGAAGACCTCAATTTCTAAGAGCAATAAAGATCTTTGTGGAAATTTATTTTTAATGTAGGCAGTTTAGAAAGAGGACATTGATGGATCAATCATCTTTCTTTCTTTCCAGTTGGTACAAACAGCACTGAGTAGGAATGTTTAAAGTCAGAGGGACATTTAAAGTACATTTAGAGGTTTGGAAAACTTCCTGAGGAATAAAGCCTTAAAAGAAGCAAAAACCATTCCTATATTACAGCTAAAAATATCACTAACAAGTGACTTCTTAAATAATATTTTTTATTTCAATCCTACTGTATTATTTTATGATGTTTAATAGATTGAGGCTAGAAATTTAAATAAACACAACCACACAAGGCCGTGAGGGTGACTTTGGAGTTCATTTCAGACCCTCCCTGCTAAGGAGCCCATCAAAACCTTCCCTGCTTCTGTTCAGGAATTGTGTATGTTCTTCCATCTTGGTCACACATAAAGCCTCTTCAGTGCCCACATCATAACTAGTAGCTGGAAAAATAAAGAGCAGAGGGTCTTCACTGGACTCAGTGGACCACAGGATGAGCCATCTGGACTAGACGTGGGAAATGGAAGAGAATGAGAATGAGAGCAGCAGGCTGACCGAGGGGCTTCCCTGATAGCTCGGTTGGTAAAGAATCTGCCTTCAATGCAAGAGACCCAGTTCAATTCCTGGGTTGGGAAGATCTGTTGGAGAAGGGATAGGCTACCCATTCCAGTATTTTGGGGCTTCCCTTGTGGCTCAGCTGGTAAAGAATGTGCCTTCAATGCAGGAGACCTGAGTTCAATCCCTGGGTTGGGAAGATCCCCTAGAGGAGGGAATGGCTACCCACTCCTGTATTCTGGCCTGGAGAATTCCATGGACTGTATAGTCCATGGGGTCACAAAGAGTCAGACACAACTGAGTCACTTTTACTTTCAGACCAGAAGAGGTCTCTTGGGAAATCAGTGACGTCATTCTCAACTGAAAACAAAACAAAGCAAAAAATATTGTGAGAGTTTTGAGTTCAGTTTTTGGGAGGACTTGCTGCAGGTTATAGGAGGACAGCATCTCATCAACTCTCAGGAACTGCTCCAAGGAGCTCAGGGGAGGTCCGTATATGTGTTGTGGTGAAGAGGTTACATGAAGACACCTCACATCTTGGTAGAAGGTGGATTTGAGTCAGGATAACAAATGTCTCTATGAATGAGTTTAGTGCTTTTCTATGTATATGTTGCAAAAAAGTTAGCTTCATAAAACTTTCTCCAGAAATGATCTAAGTATCTTAAGGCCTGTTCTAATTTTCCCAGAGCACAGAGTGTCTCATTCATGATTTCCAACCTGAACCTCTATCAGGGCAAATTGGAGATCAGGGACTGCAGTGGCTAGTGACTTCATTCATGTAGAACAAGATGGTGAATGACATTTTAGTCGTCATCCTGAAGGAGAAATGTCAGAGCTCATGTGGCAAGAAACTGTTAAGCACTTTTTCTCTGTTCATAAACTCATGAGAAATGTTAAGGGTGTAAAATACATAGATTATAGGGTTCACCTCTTGTACAGTTAATAAAGTTAATTTACTATATTTTGTTGAAGAAATCACTCATAAAACCTCAGACTCTGTGCCTCAAGGTTTGTGGGTTCTTGGTTTCCTACCAGGAGTTGAACTCAGACCTCGGAAGTGAAAAAGTGCTGGATCCTGACCACTAGACCATAGATTAGAAAACTAATGCTTTTTTTGTTTTGTTTTGTTCAGTTGGCAGAAAAATCTATACTCTTCTAAATATTTATTAGTCTATTTTTGATTAAAACTTAATGTCAATTCTGTTGACTCAGATCCCCTTCCGAATTGCCTTACAAAACCATAGAATGTAACCCTTTGGCATCTGAAATGGATTACAGGTCCTTCGTCACCTCACTCTCCTCCATCTACCTATTTCATTGGTTCTTAAGTATCATGTTAATATCATTTAAACGGGCTTGTTCAGACAAATCATTGTAAAGCTCCTAAAATGTGCCTTTGGTACACTGGGAATAGTTCAGTGGTTCAGATTTATATTTCTCTCCAGCTGGATAAGTGGGTATGATCCCAGCAGGGTTAATGACAGGATTGACTTAATATTTTAAAGACCTTAAAAAGTGCCTAGTCTGCTAGTAGCAAGCAATAAAATTCAGTTACTTTTTAACATCATGATTACTACTACCCGGGGATTAACATAAGTATGTTTGGAATCATTTGATTCCCTTCTTTTTAATTCTAGTTTTTGCAAAGCATCTTCTCATTGTCTAAGTGGATTTATCATCCGAGACAGATGCTCAGCAAGGCTGGTGTCCATGATCCTGCCAGAGCGGGTTAATGTTGCATCAGCTGGGGTTCTAGTTGCCCATCTCTTGTGAGCATGTGGGTGTGACTTCTTCCTTCTCTCCTGAAACTGATCCTGCATGGATTAAAAGAAAGAAAAATGATGTAGCTGATCTTGAAAAGCAAAGAACAGTCAACTGACCCAGGACTTGACCTTCGCTGAACTTCTGTCAGGAGCAGCCATGTCCCAGCCTCTGTTTGTCATACTGACCTCATCCTTCCCCTCTGCCACAGCACTGAAGTTTGCTAACTCAGAATACGTCATTGTGTCAGGATACTTCCTTGCTATAATAGTCATGACATTGAGACTTACACTTGTTTACTTTTTGCCCACAGAAAACATCTCAAATTTTACTTTCTAGGAAAAGCTGCAAGGGGAAGCAAGAAATCTAAAGTCTTGAAGGTGATAGAGATACAGCCCCTCTGCCTGTCTTTACTTCCCTTTATTGTTCTTATCTCATCATGAATTAGAACTAGAGCAGGAGCGGCAGGACAAATCTAGTGCAGTAAGTCAGTAAATGAAAATGCATATATAAAGTTTAAATGAAAAATTACACTCAAGTAAAAGAAAGAAGGCTGTTTCTCCTAATCTAGTAGCCTGATCCTCAGACCCTGCATTCTCAGAGATGAGACAGAGGGACAGAGATGCCCAGTGAAACTTAGAAACTTACGTCAATTCTGACGTAAGACAAAGATCTTTCTCATTTGATTGATAAATATCCATTTGGATGGGTACATTTGAAGCTATTGGGAGATAGATAAAATAATAGTTTAGATTGATGACATTTTCTTTGACCATATTACGAATACACAAATGAAAATCAAAAAAGGAAGTAAAAGTGTAGAGAAATGACTAGAAAATGAAAACTACCATATTCCCTATTTAATGGCCTCACTTAGAAAGCCTGGCATCAGAGAACCTACCTCAAGCTTCCACGAGACGCCACCTCAGCCAGCCCAGCAGCAGCCTCATCTTCCCCATGGCCTTCGTGCTCTCTCTACTGACGGCCCTGGTGCTGGTCAGCTATGGCCCTGGAGGATCCCTTGGCTGTGACCTGTCTCAGAACCACATGCTGTTTGGCAGGCAGAACCTCAGGCTCCTGGGCCAAATAAGGAGACTCTCCCCTCGCTTCTGTCTGCAGGACAGAAAAGACTTCGCTTTCCCCCAGGAGATGGTGGAGGGCGGCCAGCTGCAGGAGGCCCAGGCCATCTCCGTGCTCCACGAGATGCTCCAGCAGAGCTTCAACCTCTTCCACACAGAGCGCTCCTCTGCTGCCTGGGACACCACCCTCCTGGAAAAGCTCAGCACTGGACTCCATCAGCAGCTGGATGACCTGGACGCCTGCCTGGGGCAGGTGATGGGAGAGGAAGACTCTGCCCTGGGAAGGATTGGCCCCACCCTGGCGGTGAAGAGGTACTTCCAGGGAATCCATGTCTACTTGAAAGAGAAGGGATACAGCGACTGCGCCTGGGAAACCGTCAGAGTGGAAATCATGAGATCCTTGTCTTCATCAACCAGCTTGCAAGAAAGGTTAAGAATGATGGGTGGAGACCTGAACTCAACTTAAGATGACTATCACTGACTAAGATGCCCCATCATCTTTGCACACTCATCTCACACCAGTCATTTCAGAGACTGATTTCTGCTTTAGCCACAAAATTACAGAATTACTTCAGCTAATACTTTGTCAGTACTAAATGAATATATATAAATTTTTTTGGCTGCTGGTGCATCAGTCCCGAAGTGAAGACTGTCCTGATGTTATTGTTTGTTTGGTTATTTATTTTGTTATATTTATTCTTTTATCTCCTCATATTTATTTTTCCATATAAAATATTTTTGTTTACATTGTATTAAAATTTAGCAAATACATTTACATTTATTTCATTAAATTTGTAATTTGTTTTATTTATTAAATATTATCAAGGTGAACTTCTTGAGTTTTTTGTTTTTTGTTCAGTTGCTAAGTAAAGTGCGACTCTTTTGTGATCCCATAAACTATAGCCCAGGCTCCTCTGGCCATAGGATTCTCCAGGCAAGATTACTCTGCTGCTACTGCTGCTAAGTCACTTCAGTAGTGTCCGACTCTGTGCGACCCCATAGAAGGTAGCCCACCAGGCTCCCCCATCCCTGGGATTCTCCAGGAAAGAATATTGGAGTGGGTTGCCATTTCCTTCTCCAATGTATGAAAGTGGAAAAGATTACTCTAGTATGTTGCAATTTCCTTCTCCAGGGGATCTTCCCCAACCAAGCATGAAATCTGGAATCTGCATTTCAGGCAGATTCTTTACTGTCTGAGCCACTAGAGAAGACCCTTGGTTGAAAGAAATGAGAGAAAAAGGGATTTTGTAAACTGAAATTAATTATTTACAATAGTTACTGGGTCATAGGTTAGTCAAATATGGCATTTGTGCAATGAAGTGAGATAAACTAGGAAGCAATTTTCAAAACATTACTGATGATTTTGCTTTCACTGAAGCCAAGAACTTAAAGTTTTGTTTGGTCATAAAATATCTTAAATTGATATTTTAGACTTACTTATACGTTTTAAGTTATTTATAGAACTGGACATAGAACAACAGACTGGTTTCAAATAGGAAAAGGAGTACATCAAGGCTGTATATTGTCACCCTGCTTATTTAACTTATATGCAGAGTATATCATGAGAAATGCTGGACTGGAAGAAACACAAGCTGGAATCAAGATTGCCGGGAGAAATATCAATAACCTCAGATATGCAGATGACACCACCCTTATGGCAGAAAGTGAAGAGGAACTAAAGAGCCTCTTGATGAAAGTGAAAGAGGAGAGCGAAAAAGTTGGCTTAAAGCTCAACATTCAGAAAACGAAGATCATGGCATCTGGTCCCATCACTTCATGGGAAATAGGCGGGGAAACAGTGGAAACAGTGTCAGACTTTATTTTTCTGGGCTCCAAAATCACTGCAGATGGTGATTGCAGCCATGAAACTCCAGTACTTTGGCCACCTCATGCGAAGAGTTGAGTCATTGGAACTCTGATGCTAGGAGGGATTGAGAGCAGGAGACGGGGATGACAGAGGATGAGATGGCTATATGGCATCACTGACTTGATGGACTTGAGTCTGAGTAAACCCCAAGAGTTGGTGATGGACAGAGAGGTCTGGCATGCTGCGATTCATGGGGTCGCAAAGAGTCGGACACGACTGAGCGACTGAACTGAACTGAACTGATAAATTATAGGAATCCGCCTGCAATGTAGGAAACCCCATTTAGATTACTGGGTCAGGAAGATCCCTTGTAGAAGACACAGGCTAACTACTCCAGTATTCTTGGGCTTCCCTAATGGCTCATCTGGTAAAGAATTGGCTGCAATGTGAGAGACCTGGGTTCGATCCCTGAGTTGGGAAGATCTCCTGGAGAAGGGAATGCCTACCCACTCTAGTAGCCTGGCCTAGAAAATTCCATGAACTGTGTATAATCCATGGGGTCTCAAAGAGTCAGACATAACTTAAAAACTTTCACTATAAATTCTGAAATATTTTTTAACCAATTAACATTGCAAGAGAAGTTAGCCATTTATATTAATATTAAATGAAATACTTTTCCCTTTAAGTCTCAGTCTTGTCCCCAAGTCTTCCCACTGGAGGATCTGAATATCTCCTAGATTCCTGTCCAGACTTCAGGTACCTTTCCCTTTCCCTGAATCCTTGAAAGAATTAGTCTTTCTCCCCAGAAACAATCCTGAATTTGAAAATACTTCACACCATGCTCTGATTTCCAGCCATCAACTGCAGCGTAAAGGGCACCGGTGTAAACCGCTCTGGCCAAAAGCTCCTCCTAGGAAGGGGAGGGTGGACATGGGGACAGGTGCAGAAATCTAAGAATCTGAGCAAAGTATCATTAAAGCTCCCTTGGGCAGTGGGGCCGAAAAGGAAGCTTCCTCACTGCACCCACAGCCCCACGGGGCTCGCTGGGCTATGGCGGCGCCTCGCTGGGGTCAAGGCTCTTGTCCACTGGGACTCCTCGGTTCTCCCCTGGATCCTGCGCGGGAGTTCGCGGCGCTGGACCTGGAGGCGTGTCCGGTCCAGGTGCACATCCCGGCCCCTGGGGCGCAGCGAAGGGAGCTTGGAGGACTTAGCTTAGTGCAGGACCTGAGCTGTTTCACTGACACCCAGATGAAGTGCTGAATTTCTGAAACTCTGGTCTTCCTGCTCATGGCAACCGGGATGCTCTGCTCCATCCCTAACATTTCACCCCTTAGCATATGTCGTCTTTTGTTCTTCCAGTCATTTCCCATATTCATGTAACTTGGTAGCATTAAGTATTTTTAACCTAAATCCACAAGAGCCCTGTCAGCTTGGTGTTTTCTACAGTTGTTCTCATTGTTTAGTCGCTAAATCCTATTCAACTCTTTGTGACCCCATGGACTGTAGCCTGCCAGGCTTCTCTGTATGGGATTTCCCAGATAAGAATACTGGAGTGTGTTGCCATTTCCTCCTCCAGAGGACCTTCCCAATCCAGGGATCTAACACCCCTCTCCTGCATGGACACCTGGATTCTTTACTCCACTGAAAGATTCTTTCCCACCAGGGAAGCCTGTTTCCTATAGAGGCTCACTGAAATGTTTGTAATCCAATCTCTTGCAGTGGCTATAATTCTCAAGGGTCTTATCTATCATGCATCTCAAATTAATGGTGACGGTTAATTGAGCAATCTATATGAATCATCTTGGACAGTTAAATATGATTATTTTATAATTATTAGAAATGTTAATTTTGTCAGTCACATTTAGACTCTCAGAAAGAATTACCAGTTGATAATTTTACCTTGCTTATTATATAAAATAATCAGGATACTTTGTCAATTGCTCAATTCATCTAGAAATTTGGAGGTAGATGATAAACTAATGAAAATATAGAGTACTGTAACAGCAAGGTAAGGAAAACAAAGGCACAACGTGTGTTAGTGAAATAGGAAAATAAGCAATGGTTCAATACATACAATTTGCACAGGTGTTTATGGAATGGATGGGTAGGTGGAGTTTGGAATTTTACATAATAGGTTTTGAAACCTGGACTTGCCATTTTCTTATTAGATTGTTTTATTCAAATAAAGTCTTAGCAAGTGGCTCCAGGAAATGAGGATATTTACAACTCAGGTTCAACTATGTTGGAAGGATTAAGTGTCCCTTTTAAGGGCTAAGGAATTTGTAGTTGCTGTTAATGTCATTTTTTAAGACTGAAAGTCTGTGGACTTTGTTTGGCAAGTTCTTGGTAATCACAACAGTAGCATTGTAACATTTAATTAGTAATCAATTCAGGAGGAATGAGCCATAATAAGGGATGACAGCCTCAAGGAATGTGTTCAGTTCAGTTCAGTAGCTCAGTCATGTCTGACTCATTGCGACCCCATGAATTGCAGCATGCCAGGCCTCCTGGTCCTTCAGCAATTCCTAGAGTTCACTCAAACTCATGTGCATCAAGTCAGTGATGCCATCCAGCCATCTCATCCTCTGTCATCCCTTCTCCTCTTGCCCTCAATCCCTCCCAGCATCAGGGTCGTTTCCAATGAGTCAACTCATTTCATGTGCTGGCTAAAGTATTGGAGTTTCAGTCTCAGCATCAGTCCTTCCAATGAACACCCAGGACTGATCTCCTTTAGGATGGACTGGTTGGATCTCCTTGCAGTCCAAGGGACTCTCAAGAGTCTTCTCCAACACCACAGTTCAAAAGCATCAATTCTGCAGCACTCAACCTTCTTTATGGTCCAGCTATCACATCCATGTCAGACCATTGGAAATACCATAGCTTTGACTATACAGACATTTGTTGTCAAAGTGATGTTACTCTTTTTAACATGCTATCTAGTTCTGTCATAGCTTTTCTTCCAAGGAGCAAGTGTCTTTCAATTTTGCAGTTGCAGTCAATGTCCACAGTTATTTTGGAGACCAAGAAAAGAAAATCTGTCACTGTTTTCTCTCTTTCCCCCATCTATTTGCCATAGATGTCAGAAGCTTAGGTTTTTTGATGTTGAGCGTTATGCCAACTTTTTTAGTCTCCTTTATCACCCTCATCAAAAGGCTCTTTAGTTCCTTTTCACTCTCCTCTGTTGGATTGGTATCATGGTATTTTATTATTTATTCCTATCAAAGTTGTTAAGAACATCGATAAGTATGTGAAGAGCTAAACAAGAAGAAATGTTGATAAGATTGAGAGACACAGCCCTTGTACCTGGGAGGTTGTCAGAGCAGAAGTCATGAGAGCCTTCTCTTCCTCAACACACTTGCAGGAAAGATTCAGGAGCAAGGACTGACACGCACCTGGTTCAACACGGAAATGATTCTCATGGACTAGCAGACCACACTTCCTCCTGAGCTGCCATGTGGAAGACTCATTTCTGCTGTCATCATGCACTGAATTGAATCAGTTTGTCAAGTGATTTCAGGTATATTAAGCGACAATATGATTTACTCTACAGGCACTACTCCGTCGCAGATACTCAAGCTGATCCATCGACTTATTTATTTATTTGGACATTTATCTAATTTAATATTTATTTACCTATTATAAAGAATTAAATTATTTTGTTCATATAATTATGTATGTTATATATTTTGTATTTAGTCAATTTATGAGTTTTCTTCATTCATTAAACCTTACTATAAAAAACTTCCTCTGTTTTTCTTTAAAAAAGAAACACCAAGACTGAATATGCAACTTGATTAAAGAATGCATTTTACAATTCCTCCATCCATCTTTATGATTTGCACATTACAAGTAAAAACATACTTTCTTTAGCGAGGTCGTATGTTGCTTTCAGGATCTAGACATGAGCATCATTAATCCAATCATTTTTGTAACTTTGATTTTTTTAATGGAAAGTAACCTAAAAACAATGAGTTAATTTATAACAAAATTTAACTGTTTTGAAAATAGTATAATTAGTAGTAGAAATGACTGTCAGTTAGCTTGGATGCTACAATGAGAGGGAGAAAAGTGGAATTCCCCTAGTAGAAGGGGGATCGAGCTGTGAGAGGATGTAAAAATAAAAGTTAACTACTTTCATTTCAGTGCAAATTTCATTTCAGTGCAAATGTTCAATGGATATTGGAGATGGCAATTTACAAGCAATTTCATAAAGTGTAAGGTGTAACAGAAGTACTGATCAAATAGGAGGAGAGTATAGAATGAGAAAAGGAGTTAAAATTGAGTGCCAGGACCTCAGTCTTAAAAGGGAGGGAATGCCACAAAGGAAGCAGAGATGGAATGGCCCTATGTTAACTGCACATTAGAGAATGGTGAGAAGACAGAGATGCAAAGGCGGCAACCACTTAGGAGTCAATGCATTCATGAACACGTAGATGGAAAGTGCTTCCTACTTGGAAAAGAGATGGCATGGGCCACCTTAATGAGAGCTTGCTTGGTAGAATTAATCCACAGACACCACAGTGGACAAAGTGGAAGGATGGAGAAGAGAAGGGAATAGTAATATGTATAGAAAATGGTTTTGAGATATTTGCTGTCTCATTTGAGGAGAGAATAGGATGGACTTAGACTGGAAGGTGGTGTCCCCCCACCCCTCCACTCTGCAGTGTCTTCCCTTTTTGGAATACTTTGCTTATGAAGAGAGTTCATGGATTTGATGCATTGAAAACACATATCACTGTTTAAGATCTGATTTACTTTAAAACATGAGATTTAGTAACACACAGTGATAAAGTATCATCTTTTTGACTGCGTTATAGAGTGTTGAATGTCAGGAAGCTGCTCTGTGGTTGGAAGCATTCACTGCACGGAAACAGATGGAACTGACCTTAGTAAGAGCTGATGGGGTGGAATTATCCACCAGGAACTATATTGGGTTAGGTGGCATTTAATAAGAAACAAAGTCCCAGTGTCACTGTTTCTTCTGGGGATTCTCTAGTTCTTTCACTCTCACCATAGTTAGAATAGCATTTGTTTTCCTTTTACCTCAGTGCTTCCAACACAGTGACAGTTTTCCAAGAAAGCTGAATGAAGAAGAAAATCAATCATGTATTGAACATTATGGAAAATCATGGTACAGGCCCTTTTATGTTTCCATTTTTACTTTCTTATTAAGCTACAACCTCAAAATAATACAGAAAGTAATTCAGAAGTAGCAAGACAACCCCTGCCCAGAAAAACACTAAATGAAATAGAACATATAAAATTATAAAGACTCTGAAATCAGGAAAGCATGAGGGCTGATTACCTAGCATCACAGACTCTACAGCTCCACTGTGAGATTAAAATGATGATCCAAGAGGCTTAGTAGAAATGTACTCAGTCAGCTAATGATGCTTATTACCTACTTCTCTTAAGAAGGTCAATAAGTGAAGTCAATAGAAGATTCTGATGGGAGGTCTGATGGAAACTCTAAGAATACTCTTTGTGAATTTGGTGCAATTATTATGAACTCTGTGCTCAAGACAGAATGGTGAACAAGACATACACCTTTCTCCTATGGTGGTTACTTGTCAAACACATCTAATAAATCTGTTTTCAAGAAGACCAATCCAGTACCATAAGCCAGTGTAGTTGATATACAAAATCAAGAGGGCAGAAACAAAGGCAGAACTAGATTCTCCCACCAGAATCTGGTTGAAGCCTCTCGAGAAGGGGAGAAAGCTGATTAGTCTATAAAGCGCCCAAGAAACACCTAGAGACAGAGTTCCCATTTCCCACAGTAGAAGCTTATGTGGATGTTGTGCTTTAGGATTTGAGTGTAGACTGAGAAGATGACCTAAAGCTCATGAGGACCTGCCACTCTGAAGGCTGAAAAAGTAAAGGAGAGTCTGCAAAGGGCCCGGGGTGGAGCATCCAGTACACTTGGGAGCCAACCTGGAGAAACAGTCTCCCCAAAGCACCGAAGAAGAACACAAAGGGTTGAGAATCACACGGGTTAAAGTTAAAAAATGATTTCTATGTGATATGAGATCCTGCATCGAGTCTAGACTGTCAGTACATACCGGTAATCAAGGAAATCACTGAACTTCCCTGAGCCTCAGTCTCCTCAAATATGAAGTGAAAATGTTGCTGGTGTTTGGAGTGTCAGACAATGCAGAACATTTAAGAGCACTTAGCCAAGTATCACCCGCTGAGTGAGGGCTAAACAGGCAGTGCCTGTTTTCTTTCATACAAATCTAAATGGGAATAATGAATTCTCCTACCCTCCCTCGTTCACTGACTGCAAAACAATAACAACCTAAATAAAAGTGTCTGGGGAAGGTGTTTCATCAATTGTATGTAATTATATACATGATAAAATAATAATGTATACATGTGTGAAAACAAAGTAATAAAGCATACTACATATATAACATACCATATACCTATCTGCTGATTCTGATACATGGCTTCATCTCTGCTCCCCTGGGTCTCATTGTTACACTCAAATATCACAATCGTTCACTTCTTCCCAGTGTAGAAATCCCCAGCGTGCTCTCCTCATTCACTCTGCATGAAGGTGTCCTCTCCATTCATACAGCTGTGTCCTTCTCCATTACACTTTCTGGTTGTCAATTTACCCTTAAGACAGCAAAGCTACCAACCGAAAAGCAGAACCTGAGTGAATGTTCTAGGTCTGTCAGACACTCTCCAATGACTTTACCCACTCTGCCTGAAAGCACTGCAGGTCCAGACTGTTCAGCCTCCCAAAGAAACACAGTAAATAGAGGGAACTGCACCACAGTGAACAATGGTGGAGACTCCAGGGGCTCCTCTGTGCCTCTACCTGGCTCTTCCACATGCTGACTGCACTAGGAGGAGCTTGCCTGGGTCAGGAGTCTCATTTGCCCAAAAAGCCCAAAGCGCAGGAAACATGGAGCTGAAAGTCAGCAGCAGCTTGAGAACTTGGAAGAACAGAGATGTTTAAAGTGTTCACTGGAGCAACAGCGGGCCCTCAGGACACAGAACAACACAGATGAGCTGCACTGAGGCAAGTCCTTGTCCACAACATTCCTTTTCAGAGCCTGAGAAGACTGAAGCAGATGCTGAGAGCAGAGACCGAGCACAAAGACCTGGCTACCAGCTGTGTCCCCAGCCAGGGAGACACTCACACCACAGCAGCCTGCAGAGTCCTGGAAGGGGTGATGATCACTCCCATCACAGATGTAGACTTGTTTCTTCCTTAGGACCCAGCAAGTTATCACAGAGCAGGGCAAGAGTTGCCTGGGGACAATGCAATCCAAGGAAGTTCTTAAATTCCATCCTGGTGTCTTTGTATCTCTGAGAGACAAACAAAATCAAAGATTGAATGGAAGGGGCACAGGCAGGCTTTTAATACATTTAGCAACAGTGGGACAGAGCTTTCCTTGCAGGACATATGACAGTAACATGCACACTGGAAGATTATGTTTTCTAAAAGAAGCAATGATTTTTGTGGAAATTCTTGTGTTTAGTGTGGGCAGTTGGAAAAGAGAACATTGATGGATTGATTCTCTCTCTTCTCTCCAGTTGGTACATATAGCACTGAGTAGATACTTTTAAAGATAGAGGACATTTAAAGTACATTTTAGGTTTGGAACCCTTCCAGAGGTTAGGGCCCTAACACAAGCAAAATCCATTCCTATATTACTGCTAAAAATACCATTTTGTTAACAAATGATTTCTTAAGTAATATTTTTATTTCAACCCTACAGTATTATTTTTGATGTTTAAAAGATTGAGGCTAGAAATTTAAATAAACACAACCATGTAAGATCATAAGGCTGACTCTGGAGTTCATTCCAGGCCCTCCCTGCTAAGAAGCCCATCAAAACCGGTGCTGCTCTGCTCACTTGGGCAGCACATATGCTAAACCTCCGCTGCTTCTGTCCAGGAAGCCTGTATGCTCTTCCATGTTGGTCACATATGGAGCCTCTTCAGTGCCCACATCATAACAAGTAGCTGGAAAAATAAAGAGCAGAGGGTCTTCACTGGACTCAGTGGACCACAGGATGACCCGTCTGGACTGGAGGTGGGAAATAAAAGAGAATGAGAGTGAGAGCAACAGGCTGACCCGAGTAGAGGTCCTTGTCGACTGAAAAATATCCAACAGTGTGAGAGCCAGGAGTTCAGTTTTGGGGGAAGACTTCCTGAGGACTATAGGCTGGAAGACAGCCTCTCCTCAGCTCTGAGGACCTGCTCAAGGACTTAGCGGCAGGTCAGCGTATACGTGTTTGTAGTAAAGAGGTTACACGGCATCAAGCTCACATCTTGGTAGAAGGTGGCTGAGAGTCAGGAGGAACAGATGTCTCTATAAACAATTTCCATGCTTTTCTAAGTATGAGAAGTTGCAAAAATTGGGTTCAAAAAATTTCCGTGGGAATTATCTAACTGCTGGCCTGTTGTGTCAATTTTCCCAGCCTTGTTCCTGATCTCCCTTCTTAACTCCTATCAGGGTATATGGGAGGTCAGGGACTGCAGTGGGTATAATAACTTTATTCATGTAGAACAAGATGGCAAATGACATTTTAGTTGTCATCCTGAAGGAGAAACATCAGAGCTAAAATGAGTAGGTACTTTTTCTTTGTTCTCAAACTCACTGGAAAATTCAGGAGTTAAAACGACAAAGATTTTAGGAGTCAGTCAGCTCCTGTAGGTTTAATAACATTATTTTACTACATTTCATTGATGAAATAATTCATAAAATCTTAAGAGTTCCTGCTGTGTGGCTTGTGGGATCTCAGTTTCCCAGTCAGGGATTGAACCCGGCCTGCAGTAGTGAAAATATATGATCCTGATGACTATACCTCTAGGAAACTCTAGGAAATGCTTTCTTTTCCTTCTTCATTTGGCAGACATATCTATCCTAATCTAACTACACAATAGTGATTTTGTGTTTTTGATTAGGACTTAGTTCTATTCACTCAGACCACACCTGAATCACTCCACAAAACCATAGATGGTACCCTTTGGCATTTGTAGTGGATTAGGGTCCTCTGTCATCTCACTCTCCTGGATCTACTTATTTTGTTCATTCCTAAATATCGTCTTCAATTGAACTCTTGACTTTTTAAATGGGTTCTTTAAGAAAAATCATTGTAGAGCCACTAAGGTGTTCCCTTGTATCTTTGGTACATTAGGAATAGTTCTGTGTCAAGATTTATATTTCTCCCTAGTTGCATGACTGCCTATAATCTAATAGTGTTAGTGAGAGGACTGAGTTAAAATTTGAAAGAACTTAGAAAAGGGGCTAGTCCATTAGTAGCAAGCAATAAAATTCAGTTGTTATTTTTCAATATCACAATTACTATTATTTAGAATAAGATTAGAATCTTTAAAATCATCTAATTCCTTTCCTTTTAATTCCAGCTTTCCCAAACATCTCAGTGCCCAGCTGTATTTATCACCTACCCAAATGCTCAGCAAAGCTAGATTCCACGATCCTGCCAGAGAGGGTTATTGTTCTAACAACTGGGTTCTGCTTGTCAGTCTCTTGTGAGCTGGTGGGTGTGTCTTAGTTCCTTCTTTCCTTACTACTGATCACATGTGGATTATATGAAAGAAACATCAAATGACTATTATACAGACCTGAAAGCAGTCAGTAGAGCCAGGGCTTGGCCTTTATTGATCTTCTGTCAGAAGCAGCTGTGTCCTAGCCCTTCCTTGTTCATATTGGCCTCATCCTTCCCCGCTGCCACAGCCCTGTCCCCAGGTGTGCTGCACTGAAGTTTGCTAACTCAGAATACGTCACTGTGTCAAGGGAAAACCACTTCCCTTCTTTCACATTCATGACATTGAAGACTTACACTTACTTTGTTTTTGCCCACAAAACACATCTCCAATTACACTTTCTGGGAAACTGGCAAAGAGAAACAAAATCTAAAGTCTTGAAAGTGATATAGATGGAGCCCCTATGGCTTTCTTTACTTTCCTTAATTTCATCATGAATTAGAATTAGATCAGGAGCACTGAGACAAATCTTGTCCAGTAAGTCAATAAATGAATATAGGCTATTAAAAACTAAATGGAAAAAAGGGTATTTCTCCTGACCTACTAGCCTGGTCCTCACTGCCCTGAATTCTCAGAGGAACAGAGATGCCCATGGAGTTCAGCTGGCTTAAGCAACAGTTAGAACTGGACATGGAACAACAGACTGGTTCCAAATCGGGAAAGGAGTATGTCAAAACTGTATATTGTCACTCTGCTTATTTAACTTATATACAGAGTACATCATGAGAAATGCTGGGAGGAGGAAGCATAAGCTGGAATCAAGATTGTCAGGAGAAATATCAAGAACCTCAGATATACAAGTGACACCACCCTTATGGCAGAAAGTGAAGAGGAACTAAAGAGCCTTTTGATGAAAGTGAAAGAGGAGAGTAGAAAAAGTTGGCTTAAAGCCCAACATTCAGAAAAGAAGATCATGGCAGCTGGTCCCATCACTTCATGGCGCATAGATGGGGAAACAATGGAAACAGTGACAGATTTTATTTTGGGGGGCTCCAAAATCACTGCAGATGGTTAGTGCAGCCATGAAATTAAAAGANGAAAGTGAAAGAGGAGAGTAGAAAAAGTTGGCTTAAAGCCCAACATTCAGAAAAGAAGATCATGGCAGCTGGTCCCATCACTTCATGGCGCATAGATGGGGAAACAATGGAAACAGTGACAGATTTTATTTTGGGGGGCTCCAAAATCACTGCAGATGGTTAGTGCAGCCATGAAATTAAAAGACACCTGCTCCTTAGAAGAAAAGTTATGACTAACCTAGACAGCATATTAAAAAGTGGATAAAATACTTAGGGATATATATACCTAAAGAAACTAAAGACCTATACATAGAAAACTATAAAACATTGATGAAAGACATCAAAGAGGACACTAATAGATGGAGAAATATAATGTGTTCATGGAAGAGAAGAATCAATATAGTGAAAATGAGTATACTACCCAAAGCAATCTACAGATTCAAAGCAATCCCTATCAAGCTACCAGCAGTATTTTTCACAGAACTAGAACAAATAATTTCAAAATTTATACAGAAATACAAAAAACCTCAAATAGCCAAAGCCATCTTGAGAAAGAAGAATGGAACTCGAGGAATCAACCTGCCTGACTTCAGGCTATACTACAAAGTCACAGTCATCAAGACAGTATGGTACTGGCACAAAGACAGAAATATAGATCAATGGAACAAAATAGAAAGCCCAGAGATAAATCCACACACCTATGGACACCTTATCTTCAACAAAGGAGGCAAGAATATACAATGGAGTAAAGACAATCTCTTCAACAAGTGGTGCAGGGAAAACTGGTCAAGCACTTGTAAAAGAATGAAACTAGATCACTTTCTAACACCACACACACACAAAAAAAAACCTCAAAATGGATTAAAGATCTAAACGTAAGACCAGAAACTATAAAACTCCTAGAGGAGAACATAGGCAAAACACTCTCTGACATAAATCACAGCAGGATTCTCTATGACCCACCTCCCAGAATACTGGAAATAAAAGCAAAAATAAACAAATGGGACCTAATTAAAATTAAAAGCTTCTGAACAACAAAGGAAACTATAAACAAGGTGAAAAGACAGCCTTCGGAAAGGGAGAAAATAATGGCAAATGAAGCAACTGACAAACAACTAATCTCAAAAATATACAAGCAACTTATGCAGCTCAATTCCAGAAAAATAAATGACCCAATCAAAAAATGGGCCAAAGAACTAAATAGACATTTCTCCAAAGAAGACATATGGATGGCTA
>SJYA01001159.1:0-14278 GCA_006410615.1 Neotragus moschatus | reverse complement strand
ACTGCTGGGCATACACACCGAGGAAACCAGAATTGAAAGAGACATATGTATCCCAATGCTCATCGCAGCACTGTTTATAATAGCCAGGACATGGAAACAACCTAGATGTCCATCAGCAGATGAATGGATAAGAAAGCTGTGGTACATATACACAATGAAGTATTACTCAGCCATTCAAAAGAATACATTTGAATCAGTTCTAATGAGGTGGATGAAACTGGAGCCGATTATACAGAGTGAAGTTAAACCAGAAAGAAAAAACACCAGTACAGTATACTAACACATATATATGGAATTTAGAAAGATGGCAATCATAACCCTGTATGTGAGATAGCAAAAGAGACACAGATGTATAGAACGGACTTTTGGACTCTGAGGGAGATGATTTGGTAGAATAGCAATGAAACACGTATACTATCAAGTAAGAAATGAGTTGCCAGTCTATGTTCAATACAGGATACAGGATGCTTGGGGCTGGTGCATGGGGATGATCCAGAGAGACGATATGGGGAGGGAGGTGGGAGGGGGGGTCAGGATTGGGAACTCATGGACACCCGTGGCGGATTCATGTCAATGTATGGCAAAACCAATACAGTACTGTAAAGTAAAATAAAGTAAAAAGAAAAGTTAAAGTAACTAAATGAATGAGTGAATGAATGAATAATAGATGCCCCTAGAGTGTTAAGGGAGCTGCTGAAGATAGCCAATAGATGTATTTGCCTCAAGAATTTTATTATTGANACAGAATTGAAAAAAAAAAAAAAAAAAAAAAAAAAAAAAAAAAAAAAGCGGAGACATTACTTTACCAACAAAGGTCCACCTAGTCAAACAAAGCTATGATTTTTCCAGTAGTCATGTATGGATGTGAGAGATGGACTATAAAGAAAGCTGAGCATGAAAGAATTGATGCTTTTGAACTATGGTGTTGGAGAAGACTCTTGAGAGTCTCTAGGACAGCAAGGAGATCCAACCAGTCCATCCTAAAGGAAATCAGTTCTGAATATTCATTGGAAGGACTGATGCTGAAGCTGAAACTTCAAAACTTTGGCCACCTGCTATGAAGAACTGACTTATTGGAAAAGACCCTGATGCTGGGAAAGATTGAGGGCAGGAGGAGAGGGGGACGGCAGAGGATGAGATGGTTGGATGGCATCACTGACTCAATGGACATGAGTTTGAGTAAGCTCTGGAAGTTGGTGATGGACAGGGAAGCCTGGTGTGCTGCAGTCTGTGGGGCTGCAGAGTCAGACACAATTGAGTGGCTGAACTGAACTGAACTGAATAAACAAATGAAGCTCAACCCTCGGCTCTGTGAAATAGGTTCTAATCAGAAACAACATCATCGTTGAATCTCCTACCTCAAGCTCAGAAAATTTCAGTAGAACAAGTGCTCAGTAGTAAAAGGGTTGAATAATTAAATCTATACTTGGTCAAATAAAAATTATTTGTCTACTAAGGCTAGGGCTTCTCTGGGAGCTCAGATGGCCAAGACTTGTTCTGTGATGCAGGACACCCGGGTTCAATACCTGGGTCCTTTTTATTTTTATTAAGGTTAAGGGAGTGCAGTTGGATTAATTCCTCTACTTACTTGCACAAATACACATTTGCTCTTAGTGTCTGAGGGCTGCTGACACTATGGACACCTGAGGACACGGATCAGGAGATGAGGAAGTCACCACAGAGTAACAGGGTCCTTCACGCAAACATTGCAGGGGAGAGGGAAGGGGTTCTGGGCGATGAGTTTTTTCGCAACAAGTAAACAGGCCCTACACAGAAAAGAGATTTTCAAATCCTCAGGATTCTGAGGATTGAGCCTTCTCTAAGGGACGGTATCCAGCAGGTTTGGAAGCAGACCCTGTTACTTTAGAGGACAAGGTGAGGCTCCATGTCATCTCTCACTTATGAGGTGCTGCTGGGAAAATACTGTTGTCCTGGATTTAGAGTCTCCTCACCCATGTTCCCTGAGAAGACCCAGGATTCTGGTGGAATTATTGGCTCAGTCTGTGGAGGACGACAGGTCTCCAGTAAGTAAATGGTGGAAAGAGAGGGTGGTGTCTGTAACAGTCCTGACCTCATGGTCCCCTGAAGCACACCACAGGGACCTGCAGGAAATTGTTCTAGAAAGAACAGATACATGGAAGAAGATCTTGGACTCATAATAATCATCCTCTTCCATAAATCAGACACTGAAGAAAACCCATCATTTTTTAAAGAAAGCTTAACTGCCAGAGTGATCTCCTAAATTCCTAATGAATATGGAAACCACAGAGCTGAGAGAGACTAGATTCCCATGTAAAGTAAAAGGGGAAAATGGAGCCTAAGATCAGGGCTACAAATGTGTTCCTGAATAAGAGGAGAGCATTATTTATGCATGAGAGACAGTGAGCAATAATGTGTGTAATTACAAAAGTACATCTGACTTAAGACAAAGACTTTTCTCATTTCATTGATAAATATCCATTTGGCTGGGAACATTTGAAGTTATTGGGAAACAGATAAAATTAATAGTTTAGATTGCTTTCTTTGATCATACTGTAAATACATAAATGAAAATCAAAAAAAGGAAGTAAAAGTGTAGAGAAATGACTAGAAAATGGAAATTACCATGTTCCCTATTTAATGGCCTCACTGAGAAAGCATGGCATCAGAGAACCTACCTCAAGGTTCACCCAGACGCTGTCTCAGCCAGCCCAGCAGCAGCCGTATCTTCCCCATGGCCTTCGTGCTCTCTCTATTCATGGCCCTGGTGCTGGTCAGCTATGGCCCTGGAGGATCCCTGGGCTGTGACCTGTCTCAGAACCACATGCTGTTTGGTAAGCAGAACCTCAGGCTCCTGGGCCAAATGAGGAGGCTCTCCCCTCGCTTCTGTCTGCAGGACAGAAAAGACTTTGATTTCCCCCAGGAGATGGTGGAGGGCGGCCAGCTCCAGGAGGCCCAGGCCATCTCTGTGCTCCACGAGATTTTCCAGCAGAGCTTCAACCTCTTCCACACAGAGCGCTCCTCTGCTGCCTGGGACACCAGCCTCCTGGAGCAGCTTCGCACTGGACTCCTGGACCAGCTGGACAACCTGGATGCCTGCCTGGGGCAGGTGATGGGAGAGGAAGACTCTGCCCTGGGAAGCCCCACAGTGGCTGTGAAGAGGTACTTCAAGGGCATCCATGTCTACCTGAAAGAGAAGGAATACAGCGACTGCGCCTGGGAAATTGTCAGAGTGGAAATGATGAGATCCTTGTCTTCATCAACCAGTTTGCAGAAAGGTTAAGAATGATGCATGGAGACCTGAATTCACCTTGACATGACTCTCACTCACTAAGATGCCACATCATCCTTGTATACTCACCTGGGGTCATTTCAGAAGCCTCTGAATTCTGCTTTAGCCACCAAATTTGTTGAATTAACTCAGCCAATACATGTTAGTAGTATTAAGCAAGTAGATATAAAAGCAATCACGTACAGGGATAACAATCCATAAGCAATGACTGCCCTGATGTTATTTATTTATTCTTTATTTAGTTATGTAATATTTTATCTCATATTTATATTTTCATATAAAAGATGTATATGTTTATACTGTATCAAAATTTAGAAAATATATTTCACTATTTCATTAAAATTGTTATTTATTAAATAGTTATCAAGATAAATTTCTTGAGTTTTTATTTTTAAAACCTAAATCCTCTTCTGTCTACATATACCTCTCACAAAATAGTATTTGTTGACTTTATACTGTGGAACATTTCTATAATTTTCTAGGAAATGTTTGTCAAAAGGTGGAATTCTGAGAATCTTTTGTGGGTGCAGTTGTTAGGACTGAGTTTTTCCTTCAGGGAGCCTTGGTTGAGGAACTAATATCCTATAAGCTATGGAGGGTGCCAAAAAAAAAAGTTAAAAAGGAAATTATGAATTGTAGAAAATGATTAGTCTTGATATCATAGGTGTAACTAATTTATACCCACTCATTAAAGAATGGTTGATATACATACCTAGGGAAGCAGTGACCTCCTGCTGGAAAGCTAATGACATACGGTGTTGACTGGCTGCTCCTGACTCCTATTACTCTGCCCCCCAGCTTCCCCTCAGTACCGCCTTACTGAGCAATTCACTCCCTTCCACAGTAACCTCACTGCCTCCACACAGGAGTTCTGTTCTGCGCTGGTTTCTAGCTGCAGGGTGGAGTCAGAGTGGAAGCCACAGGAAGAGAGCCCAAGTGAGAGGAGAGTTCTAGAAATTTCAAATCCTCTGGATCCCAGCTCTGCTATTTCCCAGCAGTTTGACCCCGAAAAATCTCACAAACAGAACATGTCAGTTTCCTCATCTTTAATATGGGGACAGTAAGAGTGGTTTTCATACAATTACTGTTTGGATTCAATGAGTCCATATCACACAAGAGGCATCAGGCGCTCCTGGCAGGAATCATCAGGACCGTGTGAACCATGGAGTGGCTGCCCTCAGGGAGGAGACAGGACAGCGGCTCTGAGACGGCGACTGGAGGGCAGCATGGAGAGGCGCTGGCCCCTGAGAGAGGCATTTTCTTTTCATCTTGGGTGCTGGTTTCACAGTGCTTTCAGTGTGAGGCCTTTCCTTTGCTGTATGCTGAAGAGAATTCCAATTTCCGGGTTTCACACTTCTAAAAGCATTCCTATGAATTCATAAAAAACTCTTTGAGAAAGATGAACTGGTAGAAAATGCTTGATCTAACATAAATACGATGATCGGGAAAGAATAGAGATCGCATATCAGTGCAGATCATCAAACACAAGCAGAGGCAGGAAGGAAAGACTAGGGGCTGTGGAGTGTACGGTTCTGATCTCCAGTTCTGGGCTGTCCCAGGTTGGATCCTAGTTCTCCTTTCCATAAAGTCCCTTGTCCATACTTGCTGGCAACGTCACCTCCTGGAGCCTCTGTTTTGTGACTGTTTTGTTTGAAAGAACAAAACCCAACAAATGGTTCAGAAGCGAGTTTACCTCTTCTCATACTAAAGAAGTGAGAAACATTATTAATGAATGAAGTGCTTGATTTTCGGCAACCTCCAAGGAGACTTACACCAAGGGCCACCTTCCAGGATTGCTGCTGCTAGTACCCTTGTCCCCAGGGCAAGCCACTGCTGAACCACACTTCCATAGGAGACTCCAACTTTAGGAGGCAGGTCTGGTTCAGTCTCCTGTGGGGTCACTGCTCCCTTCCCCTGGGTCTTGGTGCATGCAAGATTTTGTTTGTCCCCTGCAAGAAGAGTCTCTCCCACCGTCTTGTGGAAGTCCTGTAATCAAATCCCACTGGTCCTCAGAGCCAGATTGTCTGGGGATTCCCAGTTCCTTTGCAGGCTTGCAAGCACGACATAAGCTCAGAACCTTCACAACAGTGGGAGAACTCTTCTGGTATTATTGTTTTCCAGTTTGTTGGTTTCCCATCTGGCAGGTATGGCATTTACTTTTATTGTGCTTGAGCACCTCCTGCGTCTCATTGTAGTTTCTTCTTTGTGTTTGGCCGTGTGACATCTTTTTGGCGGGCTCCAGAGTCCTCCTCAGGATGGCTGTTCAACAGCTAGTTGCGATTTCGTTGCTCTTGCAGGGGATGAGTGCATGTCCTTCTACTCTGCCATCTTGAACCAGAAGCTAAGCCAAAACTTTGATATTTGACCATTTGAAATATGCTGAACTATCTCATGCACACCCAGCATATCTTCTATTCACCACCACGGATGTGGTGAGATGCCAACAGACAGTTAACTGCTGGAAATAGGTATGTTGTCTGTCTTCAAACAGTATGATTTTCTAAGAAAGATTTTAAAAATCAAAATGTCAATCTGCTGCACAGAAAATATTGTTATTGAGGTATATCCAATTTCCCACAGTAACAAGTAGGATCATTTATAAAAATTGATTAGCAAAGATCCCACTAATTTATACATTTTATTCACCATATTTCAACTGTTATTATTTTAAGAATTTTCTATCATCTGTACTTTTCAAGATCAAAGTCTTTCTTTTCATTTTAAACACCCTCTCCCCCTCACACATCCTCCATCAGGATCTTCTAACTGAGAGTCCCTTAAATGGGGAGGAATTGACTCCCCAGAGCAGGAGTGTGAGTGTAACAATGATAAGCTTAAAAGAGTTTTACCAGTTAAACTGTTTGAAAATGACAGTCTTTCTACATTTTTTGTTTTTATTTTTTGTGGGTTACTCTTGTCTTCTCAGGTGACCAGTATATTTATTATCTGGGCATCTCTTTAGTTTTCCCTCAAGTTCCTTAATCATTTAGTCCAGTCGATTTTTCTGTTCTATGCTACAGTTTTCTCAGCTTTAAAATAAGGATATGAGAGTGGATATATGTGTACTTAGAGCTGGTTTACATTGTTGTACAGCAGAAACCAGCACAACATTGTAAAGGAATTTTTCTTCAATTAAAATCAAAATAGGGATAATGAGAATATTGTACTCCATTCAATATACCATCTCATGTTATTTCCTCTATATGATATTAATATAACAACTTACAAAATTATCTTAAATGGGTAGATTATATAAAGCATCAAGGACACATTAAACAGCTGTGAGAGTTGTTACTGTGACCAGTGTATATTAACCTTTCACCATTATTTCATGTCTCCCCTAAAGGTGATTGTGCCATATCTGTGACTTGCTCAACTCAATTGTTAACGCAAAAACTCTATACTTCTGCAAGTTAGAATAAGTTAATCTTTTCTAGTACTCTACAAAGCATATCTACACATTTTGAAACTTTACTAGCAAATAAAATAATCACATGACTGTACCAAGCATACCGTGATATTTAGTGGGCATCAAATCAACATACAGTTAGTGCATTTGGCATATAAGATGCTTATTAGGTAGAAAATTGTATATTAAGTGAAAATCTACATTATGCTGAAATAAAAAGCATCTTGATTATGAATTTTAAAGCAATTTATCTATACGAAATGACCTTTTAAAAAAGTTAATAAAAATCTCCAGTGCAAAATAATGTATAAGTTTGAAAGCTTAACATAAGATCCTTAGATAAAGGAAATGAGAGGATAAAAGACTTTGAAAATTAAGATTAATTATTTAAGGTAGCTATTGGGTCATAACTTTCTCAAATATGGCTTTCCCTCAATTGAACTGAAATGAAGAAAGAAGTAATTTTGAAAAGTTTACAGANGGCAGGAGGAGGGGCTGCGAGGGGCTCCCCTGCTCAAGGAGGACTCCAGCCTGGCTGTGAGGAAATACTTCCGCAGAGTCACTCTCTATCTGCGAGAGAAGAGACACAGCCCTTGTGCCTGGGAGGTTGTCAGAGCAGAAGTCATGAGAGCCTTCTCTTCCTCAACACATTTGCGGGAGAGATTCAGGAGCAAGGACTGACACACACCTGGTTCAACCCAGAAACGATTCTCATGGACCAACAGACCACACTTCCTCCTGCGCTGCCATGTGGAAGACTCATTTCTGCTGTCATTGCGCCCTGAATTGAATCAGTGTGTCAAATATTTTCAAGAATTTTAAGCTACGTCATATTCTATTCTACAGGCACTAGGTCCTCACAAATGCCCAAGCTGATCTATTTATCTATTTATTTACCTATTTATAAAGGATTAAATAACTTTTGTTCATATAATAACATGTGAATCTTTACACGGTGGTTTCAGAGAAAAAATCTTATTTGTATTTAGTCAGTTTATTATTTTCTTTGTTCATTAAACTTTTGGGGTACAGAAAATTTCTATTTTTTGTTATTTTTTTTTAAATTACATTGTGGCATATATATATATATATATATGTATGTATGTATGTATGTATGTATGTATATAGGGGGTTCCCTGGTGGGTCAGCTGGTAAAGAATATGCCTACAACACAGGAGACCTTGGTTTGATTCCTGGATTGGGAAGATCCCCTAGAGGAGGGCATGGCAACCCACTCCCGTATTCTTGCCTGGAGAATCCCCATGGATAGAGGAGCCTGGCGGGTTATAATCCATGGGGACATAAAGAGTCGGACACAACTGAGCAACCACCACTTTCACACAGGGCTAAACTCTCCACTGGCACTGGAAGCACAGATGCCTTTGGTGACTTTAGTAAGATCTGGTTTGGCAGAAAAGTAGGGCAGAAACCAGACTGGTGTAGACTGAGGGATGAATAATACTAGTGTGGTAAACTGTTTTCTCTTTTTAGCTAGATCAGTCTGGCTCAAGTTCTATAATTTATTACACTTTTTCTTTAAACAAATTCTTGCTTTTTCTTATTTTCTTTATAGGTTTCCTATTTCCTTGACTTTTGCTATTCTCCTTTTATTTATTTTATGTTTAATTGTTATTGTGACTTTGTTCTTTTCTTCATTTCCTGCCTTCTCTTGGATCGTGTGTGTTGTGTGTGTTAGTTGCCCAGTCATATCTAACTCTCTGTGACCCCATGGACTATAGCTTACCAGGTTCCTCTGTCCATGGAAATCTCCAGGCAAGGATACTGGAATAGCTGTTCCCTTCACTAGGGCATCTTCCCAACCCAGGGATCAAATTTAATTCTCCCTCATTGCAGGCAGATTCTTTACTGTCTGAGCCAGCAGGGAAGCCCCCTCTCTTGAATTAACTGACCTTAAATGTGATTCTATTTTCTGTTCTATCTCCATTGGCTCAATAGTTTTCTTTTGTCTCAATTTTAGCATTCTCTATCAGTTCAGTTCAGTCGCTCAGTCGTGTCTGACTCCGTGACCTCATGGATGACAGCAAGCCAGGCTTCCTTGTCCATCACCAATGCTTGCTCAAACTCATATCCATTGAGTTGGTGATGCCATCCAACCGTCTCATCCTCTGTCATGCCCTTCTCCTCCTGTCTTCAGTCTTTCCCAGCATCACCGTCTTTTCCAAGGAGTTAGTTCTTCCCATCAGGTGATCATCAGGTGACTNGCTTGCTCAAACTCATATCCATTGAGTTGGTGATGCCATCCAACCGTCTCATCCTCTGTCATGCCCTTCTCCTCCTGTCTTCAGTCTTTCCCAGCATCACCGTCTTTTCCAAGGAGTTAGTTCTTCCCATCAGGTGATCATCAGGTGACTGAGCTTCAGCTTCAGCATCAGTCCTTCCGATGAATATTCAGGACTGATTTCCTTTAGGATTGACTGGTTTGATCTCCTCTAGTCCAAGAGACTCCCAAGAGTCTTCTACAGCACCACAGTTCAAAAACATCAAGTCTTTGGCACTCAGCTTTCTTTATGGTCCAGCTCTCATACCCATACATGAATGCTGGAAAAACCATAGCTTTGTCTAGATGAACCTTTGTCAGTAAAGTAATTTCTCTGCTTTTTAATATACTGTCTAGGTTGGCCATAGCTTTCCTTCTAAGGAGCATGTGTCTTTTAATTTCATGGCTGCAGTCACCATCTTCAGTGATTTTGAAGCCCAAGAAAATAAAGTCTCTCACTGTTTCCATTGTTTCCCCATCTATTTGCCATGAAGTGATGAGACCAGATGCCACAATCTTAGTTTTGTGAACGTTGAGTTTTAAGCCAGCTTTTCACTCTCGTCTTTCACTTTCAACAAGAGGCTCTTTAGTTCCTCTTCACTTTCTGCCATAAGGGTGGTGTCATCTGTGTATCTGAGGTTTTTAATATTTCTCCTGGCAATCTTGATTCCATCTTGGGCTTCAAGCACTGGTACAGAGACCAGCCTCTTAAAGTAAAGTTAAATATATATATATATATATATATGAATAATATATAGTATACAATGTTTGATGGCATGTATTATTGTATTGAACATATTAAAATCTATATCTATTTGCAATAAACAATTCTGATACCTGCCTTACTTCCCCTTTTCCTCTCTGCTTTCCTGGATCCCGTTCTTCCACTCCATTTCATAATCGCTTCCTTCCTCCCAGTGAAGAAATGCCTTGTATGCTCTCCTCACTCACTCTGCAGTAACCTGTAATATCCTTTCATACAGCTGTTTCCTATTCCCCTGTGGTTTCTTGCTGTCTCTTTTGAAAGTGAAAGTCGCTCAGTCATATCCAACTCTTTGGAGATCCAATGGACTATACAGTCCATGGAATTCTCCAGGCCAGAATACTGGAGTGGGTAGCCTGTTCCTTCTCCAGGGGATCTTTCCAACCTCGGGCTCAAACCCAGGTCTCTGACATTGCGGGCAGATTCTTTACCAGCTGAGCCACAAGGAATGTCCAAGAATACTGGAGTGGGTAGCCTATTTCTTCTCCAGCAGATTTTCCCCATCCAGGAATTGAATTGCTGGAGAAGGAAATGGCAACCCACTCCAGTATTCTTGTCTGAAGAATCCCATGGACAGAGGAGCCTGGCAGGCTGTAGTCCATGGGGTCGCAAAGAGTCAGACCCAACTGAGTGACCGACAACAACGCCTGCGCTGCAGGCAGATTCTTTACCAACCGAGCTGTCAGGGAAGCCCACTGTCTATTTTACTTGAGCATAAAATCTCTAAATGAAATTTAAAAATTGTGTGAAAGTTCTAGGTTTCTCAGAAACTCTCATGTGACAGGCATTGCTCTTTTCTTTTTCTCTTGATGAATATTTTCCGGAGTGAATGTTACAATGATGTAATGGTAACTGTAGCAAAAAGGAAATAGAAAGCAGGATCCATTTCACTTAGAATATTTGTAAGGGAGGAATGCCACCTATTGGCCAAGATGGATAATGACATCGACCAATGGGAAAACCTGGTTTCTGTTCTAGGCAAAAGTCTTGTCCTCTAGCAGGAGATTTTTCTTCAGAGTTAAAAAGGTGTTTTCTTGGAAAGAACTATCTCTAATAGTCCAGGAAGCCTACTTTCCTAGTTTTTAAGTATTGTTTTTTGATAACGGGTCTTTTTAAAAAGTAATTTTTATTGGCATATAGTTGATTTACAACGTTGTGTTTCTGCTATACAGCAAAGTAAACCAGTTACATACATATAAATATATATATACACACACACAGAGGAGGCAAAGGGGACAGCAGAGGATGAGATGGCTGGATGACATCACTGACTCAGTGGACATGAGTTTGAGTGAGCTACAGGTCATAGTAAAGGACAGGGAAGTCTGACGTGCTAGTCCCTCAAACATGCTCAAGACAATCTTTTTATTTATCTACTTAAATATTTATCTTAAAAAATTTATTTGACTATTTAAAAGAATTAAAGTACTTTTATTTATATATTTGTGTACCTTTCCACTGTAATTGGGGGCAGGAGGAGAAGGGGACGACAGAGGATGAGATGGCTGGATGGCATCACTGACTCGATGGACGTGAGTCTGAGTGAACTCCAGGAACTGGTGATGGACAGGGAGGCCTGGCATGCTGCGAGTCATGGGGTTGCAAAGAGTCGGACACGACTGAGCAACTGAACTGAAGTGAACAGAACACTGTAATAAACTGTGTCTATAATTAGCTTATTGTTCTTCTGTTTATTAAATTTTTATTGTAGAAAACTTTTTATATTTTTGATTTTTGAAGGAAAAGAAATTTAAAAATAGCAATCATACTTAATGCAATAATGAGCTTCCCAGGGAGCTCAGTGGTAAAGAATCTGCCTGGTAATGCAAGAGATGCAGGTTTGATCCTTGGGTCAGGAAGATCCCCTGGAGTAGGAAATGACAACCCTTTTTGGTATTCTTGCCTGGAAAATCCCATGGACGGAGCAGTCTTGTGGGCTGTAGTCCATGGGGTTGCAAAAAAGTCGCACATGACTCAGCAACTAAACAAAAATAATAACAACGAATGCAATAGTAAGAAAAAGGAAAAACAAATGAATTCTCTCACTAAGAGCAAGAGTGGAGAATGCCAGGAAACAAAAACAAAAGCAGTAGATATCCTCTCTAGTTGACTGGTAGGCTTTTATATGCAAATATCATTTGCTAGTTGGATGTGTGAGTTTGTAATTTAAAAGGATGTGATGGATTCTGAAATAACAAAAATTATACTGAATATGAAGACTGAGGCTCTCTTCAAAAAGGAAAGTGGGAAACTGGATCAGGCAACCTTTTTCTCAAAACTTAAGGTAAAGGAAAAGAAAATGGTCAAAATCAGCTCAAAAACAACATGAACCATCAAAATCTGTAGAGCAAGAGAGTGTTGTATTTAATTCAGTAGTAAGAACAGATTTAACAATTGGAACAGAAATTCAGAATACAAAGCTCACAGAATCACCCGTAACTCACAATAAGGCATTTTTCACTGAAATTCCATTCTGTTTGGACACGTGTGATGTTGAGAAACCCACTTAATCTAAGCCTCAGCTTTTCCATAAATAAAATGAGTTCAAAATATTTATAGAGTTTTTGTGAATATTAAATAAACTTAGGCATTTTAAGGCATTTAGCATCATATATTAGAGTAAGGAATTAAAATATGGTAGGTATTTTCTTGTTTTCCTTCAGACAGCTATATAAGTGAATATTATTTGTCTCTATAAAATTCTCAGGAACTGTGACCTACTTTTCAGTAACTGACCTCCAAAGGACACAGCCTAAAGAAAGAATTCTGTAATGGATTCTACAGAAGGCTGAAAAAATGTCATTTTTTCCGCTCATTTCAAAGAAGTCTGTCATTTATGTTCAGAGGTGAAATAGTGGCTTACATTAACATCTGAGAGAGGGGTAAAAATATTTAGATAAAGGGCAGAAGAACATGTTATCTAACAGTCTGGCACCTGGTGCATTCTCTTTTTCTCAGCATTTCAGGAAACATTCCCATTTCACAATATTGCCTTCTCCTCCAAGGTAGAAATCCCCATATCACCCTTCTCATTCTCTTTTTAATCTCTCCACCATTCACACAATGCTTTCTGCTGTTTGGTTTCCACTTTGTCCCTTTAACTGCTGCTGCTGCTGCTGCGTCACTTCAGTCGTGTCCGACTCTGTGCGATCCCATAGACGGCAGCCCACCAAGCTCCGCCATCCTTGGGATTCAAGAACAATGGAGTTGGTTATTTCCTTCTCCAGTGCATGAAAGTGAAAAGTGAAATTGAAGTCGCTCAGTCACGTCCGAATCTTAGCAACTCCATGGACTGCAGCCTACTAGGCTCCTCCATCCATGGGATTTTCCAGGCAAGAATACTGGTGGGGTGCCATTGCCTTCTCCGTATCCTGAAAACTGCTGCTACTGCTGCTAAGTCACTTCAGTCGTGTCCGACTCTGTGCGACCCCATAGACGGCAGCCCACCAGGCTCCCCCATCCCTGGGATTCTCCAGGCAAGAACATTGGAGTGGGTTGCCATTTCCTTCTCCAATGGATGAAGTGAAAAGTCCCTTTAACTACTCCATCCCAAAGAGTCCGTGCCCTGTCTAAAGCCAGAAACTCTGGAGATTTTCTGGTAGTAACAAAGAATAAAGAAACAGTTTATGACAGCGTCAAAATCTACTGGTGCCAAGAAAGCCTTTTTGTACCATGAAGGGACATCCCCAGGAAGTGGTAGGATTTCTGCATAGCTCAGAAGCTTGTTCTCTGGTCTTGGTCACTGCCCTTGTGGCACTTGCCAGAGGGCTGTCTCCCTGAAAGAACTTTCCTCTTACACCCAAAAGCTGGATCCTACTTTGTTTCCCTTTAGCTACAGCTACAATGTTAGGAGGGGCCTTCTCAGGCAGCACCAGTGGTAAAGAATTTGCCTGCCAGTGCAAGAGATGTAAAGGGACATGGGTTCAATCCCTGGGTCAGGAAGATTCCCTAGAAGAGGGCATGGCAATCCCTTCCAGTATTCTTGCCTAGAGAATCCCTTAGACAGAGGAACCTGGCAGGCTACAGTCCATGGGGTCGCAAAGAGTCAGACATGACTGAGCGACTTTCACTCATTCATCATTCACTATGACATCATACTCAACAGAAATTAAAGAAAGCCTCTCTTGCAGATGTTTCTACAAAGCCTAGACATTTTATTTAACATTTGCCTTCTACTCGTGTTGTTCAGGGAAACAAGTAAGTAGCCTCCAATTAAAATAAATAAGTTAATTTAAAAAACTAAGAAATAATGATAACCTAAAAATTGAAAGTTATGCTTTATTTGGTGGGAATTCGGGAAGCAGTATATCAGTTCACCCTGAGAGATTGCTCCGGAGAGGGGAAGAGTCAGGTTATATAGGAATTTGCAAGAAAGGAGATGTAGTGTGAACATCAAAGTATTTTTGAGAATTTAAGAACACCAGCTATCTCAAGTTAAGGAATTTAGCACTTTTCCTTTGATGGGAGACTCAAGTGTCTGGACTCAGTGAAAACATTCCTGTCCTGCATCTCAGCTCTCCTGGGGCATTTTTCCTTGCATTTTCTTGCATCTTGCAT
>SJYA01001158.1:2126242-2208191 GCA_006410615.1 Neotragus moschatus | reverse complement strand
TAACTAACTCATATGGCTTCAGAAAGGCCCTTGTGTTACAGAACCAGATTTTGATGTCTTCCAAACAACAGACAATCATAGAGGCTCTGGAAGTAGTATATAAGCAGTAAGTGTTCCCCTATGGAGTATAGTTAATAAATAACAATTTATAGTTAATAAATGGAAAACTTCCTTTTTGTACAGTTTTTCTGGCACTCTCTAATTGAGTAACTCACTTCCTCCCTTATGCAGTCCAGTCCCTTATTCTTCATCCAAGACACCTCTTCTTTTAGGACTTAGTTCACATTTGAGTTTACCATGTGAAATTGAAATGCATCTTGCTTTCCAGATTTTGAATCCTGAGAAAAAGTAGTTGAAGGGAGAAGTTGTACTATACTGGGAAGAGCTTGGTGCTGGGGATCTGATGGGTAACAAAACCCATCAGAAGAGGATTTAGTTTAATTTCTAGAGACTGACCTTGTGCCAGCATTTCTGGTAAATTAGGATCAACCTTAACATAGAAATAGTAAATGAAATCGTCTAATATGTTCAGCTCAGTGGGCTTCAAATATCTTTTACATCAAAGTTAATTCATGAAGTTTTGGAATTTTGAACATTTTTGTTCAAAGCCCCAGTGCTGTGAAATTCATGTGCAGATCCAAGAAAAAAGAATTTCTTTGAGGGAATTTGAAGTACCCTCTGAAGTTTTATATAGATATTCTCATGGTACTATATAAATTATTAAGTGTATGTATTTCANCATCAAAGTTAATTCATGAAGTTTTGGAATTTTGAACATTTTTGTTCAAAGCCCCAGTGCTGTGAAATTCATGTGCAGATCCAAGAAAAAAGAATTTCTTTGAGGGAATTTGAAGTACCCTCTGAAGTTTTATATAGATATTCTCATGGTACTATATAAATTATTAAGTGTATGTATTTCAAAATAAACTTATGCTACTTGCTAGTTTCTGAGGATTTTATTAGAATAGATATACAGCAGGTTTAGGGATATACACATTGTGAGTTCCCAATAAATGCTGTTTACTGATTGATGAAATTTAATCTGTAATCCTGTGCTGTGATTGAAGCAGATTGAACTCGGCCAGTGCTGGCCCAGAACACTAGTTAGCATGGTGTCCTGTTTCCCCACTGCTCTTGAATCTTGCCACACCTTTTCCTTCATGTTATAGTTAACAAAAAGGAGTTACTGTAAATCTATTTGAGAACTTTCTAGTTGTCAAATGTTGATTATCATTGCTAATTCTTCTGATTTTACTTGTTATATATTCTTGATACTTGTCTACTTAGCTTGACTCTCACTCCTTTTGCTCTATGCTAGGCCCTTATATCACTCATTAAATCCAATAGCATGAGCTTGGCACTTAAAAGGTGCTCAATAAATAGTAGATTTCATACTTTTGTGAATATCTTTCCTTTCTCCCTTCAGTCTATCCTGTACACTGCACTCACGTTAATCCTAGAGCATCAATCTAATGACGTCACGTCTTTGCTCAAATTCTTTAATGATTGCCAAATGCTCGGAGAATAAGCACAGACTCATCCTTTGGTATTCAAAGCCATCTTGGCCTGGTCCCAACTAGTAACTTGAAGAAACTTTTCTTGATCACGTAGCCTATGTTCCTGCATAGTGTTTAAAAATATTGTAAAGTAATTAGCCTCCAATTAAAGTAAATATATTTATTTTTTAAAAAAGAACTTGGATGATGGAATCAAATTCAGATCCTGGTTCCATAATTTATGACCTGAATGGCCTAATGTACTCATATGTAAATTAGGGAAAATAATATTAACTACTTTATTGGGTTATGTAATAGTAGTCAAGGTCACACATACGATGAAGTATAAGCTATAATGCTATGTTGTGATGAAACAGATTTCTTAGAACTTCTGATGTGGATTTTAGCTCTTGGCATGTTCAGTTTTTTTTATTATTAATTTTTAGCAACTACTTTGTGCAGAATGCTGCAATATGTTTTTATGATGGGAAAATCTGAAAGACATACCTGAAAGGCATGCTCTCCCTTCAAAGAGTAATAGCCTTTCCACCTATTTGCTGATTATTTTGTGCCAGAAAGGCAGATGTCTAATGGCCAAGGAGAATTGAGCAGCTTCAGCTTAGCTGATATTATTTCTGTAACTTTTCTGTTAGTCACACTCCATGAATGGAGAAGAATAACTCCCCCAAGGAGAGTAATTTTCCTCCTTAATCATAATGTCCGTAGAGTCCCTGAGAGTAATGGCACTATGAAGAGATGCCTATGGATTTCCTCGTGTCCTAGATGAGGACAGCAGGTGCAAGAGATGGGAGGTTACCCAGGGAGCAGCCTCTACCTCTTCTCCTTCACATATCTTCTTCCACATTATTAATGCAATGCCTCCCTGCCCTCTTTTTTTAAAACTTAAATTCTTAAAAAACTTTTTTTAAAATTTTACTTTATTTTACTTTACAATACTGTATTGGTTTTTGCCACATATCAACATGAATCTGCTACAGGTGTGCACGTGTTCCCAATCCTGAATCCCCCTCCCACCTTCCTCCCCATACCATCTCTCTGGGTCATCCCAGTGCACCAGCCCCAAGCATCCTGTATCCTACATCGAACCTAGACAGGGGCACTGGAACTGAATGCCATTACTACTATCTCAGTTATTCTTTCTACATTCACTCATCTGGGAAATGAGACAAGAATATACACAGAATGTGAAAAAATTTGAAACTAAGAGATGACCATTGTTCTTAACAAGCGTTATAAACATTACTTTTTTTGCAATTTCTGCCATCATTTTTTTTAACCTACATTCTTTCCATTCTCACAGTTTTCCAAAGGAATAGCTTGTGTGCATCCTTGCCCTTATCTCCTTGGACATCAGTCTTTCATTAATGCAAACCCTATCACACTGGGTATCAGTCTGTTAATTAAAACTTCAAGGAGAGTTATTCAAAGGTTGAACAATGTCATTCAGGTATTCTCAGTCAGAAGGAGTGTTATGAGTAACCTGTTAAACTTTGTTCAGCTTTAGGACAATGACTGTCAGAAAACTCTGATTTTTAATTTATGACAATGGAATGTTAAACGTGTGGAATAGACATGGTGCTCTGAGAGCTATTATAGGGTATGGTCCCTGACGAGCAAAGCTCCAGAGCATCCATTATACATAAATCTATACACTGTGACCCATGAGACCCCCCTCTGTCCTGGCCACAGACTGTTGACATTTCGTCTAAACAGTAGCTGGTGAAGCTACTGACCTAACATGGCCTCCCATATTAGGTGACTACTAACAGATATACTCAGATTTTGTTAAAGTCCTTTGAATATGAGTAGATGTTTACTCATCAAATGATATCTTGCTGACTATCCACTGTGGATTTGCTCACCTTTTCATTTCTATATGGGATTTTTCCTGTTTTAGAATTTTCAGCCATTTTTGGAATATTTTTTCAGTCTCATCTTCTTTCTCCTCTCTTTCTGGGGCTCCAGTAACACAAGTGTTCAATCTCTTATTATAGTTCTAAAGGTATCTGAGGTTCTTTTCATAGATTTTTCAGCCTATTAGCTCTGTACTGTTTTAATTGGATAATTTCTACTGTTTCAAGTTTACTGATGGTTCCCTTTGTCCTCTGTTTTCTGCTGTTTAGCTCATTACAAGTTTTATATTTAGGTTATTTTATTTTTAAGTTCTAATTTTTTTCTTTTTTTCTGGTATTTTCTGCATCTTTTCTGAGACTTTCTATTTTTCCATTACTTTTAAACATGTTCATAATTGCCCCCTGGGGCATTTTTCAATTGGCTGCTTTAAAATCCATGTCACTTAATTTTAACATCTCATTAGAAAAGACTCTAATGCTGGGAAAGTTTGAAGGCAGGAAGAGAAGGGGATGACAGAGGATGAGATGGTTAGATGGCATCACGACTCTATGGACATGAGTTTGAGTAAGCTCCAGGAGTTTGTGATGGACAGGGAAGCCTGGCGTGCTACAGTCCATGAGGTCACAAAGAGTCAGACACAACTGAGTGATTGAACTGAACTGAACATTGGGAGGGTCACAGATGGTATGTTGCTATCCCCGTATCATCTTCACTGATACCGTAAAGGACGTCCTTATCATGTGTATGATACACGACTAAGCACTGAAAACAACCAAGATATTTTCTTAGAAAAATGGCCGATTTCAGGATTGAGGCAGGAAAAGGCAGGAATGTCTCATTTTATCAAAAATGTGGAAGATACGTGTCAGAAAGATACAGCAACCAGCTTGAATGGGCTCCCAGTGATAAAGTCTTAAATACTTTAAATGTCAAAGTAAATAATGATAGCAATGAATTATAACCCGTTAATTAAAGTCAGAATTACTTGATTTTATGCTGAAATAAACAAATAAGGAAAGCTCTTTCTTATAGTGGAATTGCAACTAATATGTATGGAAGCTGAAACATCATCAATGTAAGCTAGAATTTGTAGGTGTAAGTTTGATCCAGAACAGGATATTTATCTAGTATCAAAATAGGCCCCACAAATTGCTTTTTTTTTTTTAACTACAAGGGGAAAAGCAACCTTACTGTGTAAGACACTACCTTAACTGACAAAGCTAACATTCAATATTACTGACATTGAGATAAACTGACATCAAGTGACTTCTGTCATAATGCACTGCAAAGGCTCCTTTAGTGACATTCTTATAAAAATGTATATCCTTAATCTAATTGTGTCAAAACATTAGACAAATCCAAAATGAGAATTTATTTGACAGGATAACTGACATGTACTTTTTTTTTTTTTTTAAATATGAAGTTAAAAAAGAAAGACACCTGTGGTATTATTAATTTTAAATTAAAAATAACTAAATGCACACAATACATTATTCTGAATTATTCCTGACAAATAAACATGATGAATTATCCTGAATTAGCTCCTGCACATAGAAAAAAGATTATAAAGGATGCTATTATAAGAATTAATAAAATTTTGAGTATGTACTATGAATTATTGGGATAGGAAAACTATAGCATGTGAGCCAGATTCATTCCAGGGTCTACTTTTCTATGACTTATGAGCTCAAAGAAGTTTTTACATTTTAAAGAGTTCTTAAAAATGAGCACATCATTTTTAAGCACATCAGCACCCCAAAGTATGCAAGAGAGACCCGATGATATTCTCAATACCTAAAACAGTTACTATCTGAATCTTTATGTAAAATAGCTTGCTAATTCCTGAACTAGAGTACTAATAAAAGTCTAGAAATGCTTTACTTAAGCTCCTAGTACAGCAAGATACCTCCCTGGCCTTTTCATATACATGAACCAACAAATCCCTTTTGTTCTTTCAAAGCCACTTGAGTTAGGGTTCTAACATTTCTAACCAAAAGGCTCTGAATGATGCAAACAACCTGAACAAAGGCAGAGTGCCCTTACTTCCCTCTATTTTATTTATTAATATTGGCCACATTTAAGCTGATGAAGTTCTTGAGAGGCCTTATCAGATCTTCCATCATGGTTGGCATAACTGTACAGGTATAGAATTTCCATTTAATCTGGTTTATGTGTCTCTGCAAGTGTCATTATACATTCTGCTGCTCTCAGAAGCGATATTGATGAAATGTGTCCAATGTAATTAAAAATGGATTCATAATGGGAATGTCAATTCAATGAACATAACTAATAACACTGTGAGTTCATATAATTACTTTTTAAATGGTCTAAGATCTGATAGGAAAAAAAGAGACTTTGCTGTCATATTACACTATTTCATAAATTTACACCTCAGAAAATACATAAAACAATTCTTAAGGGAGGGAGGGACTTGAAAGGAGAGAAAGAATGTCAAAATGATTTAGCAAACTAAGAACTTTAGCTTTACAGAGTTAGTTCAGAATCTTATATTCATTCTCCTTTCCATTCATGTCAGCAAATGTGTTGAACAAGTAATGTGTGCTGGGTACTGAGGCCATAGTAATTAATATGATGCAGTTCTTACAGTTGAGGGGATCAAAAGGTGTTCAGTTCAGGTCAGTCGCTCAGTCGTGTCCGACTTTTGTGATCCCATGAATCGCAGCACGCCAGGCTTCCCTGTCCATCGCCATCTCCTGGAGTTCACTCAAACTCATGTCCATTGAGCTGGTGATGCCATCCAGCCATCTCATCCTCTGTCATCCCCTCTTCCTCCTGCCCCCAACCCCTCCCAGCATCACAGTCTTTTCCAATGAGTCAACTCTTCTCATGAGGTGGCCAAAGTACTGGAGCTTCAGCTTCAGCATCATTCCTTCCAAAGAAATCCCAGGGCTGATCTCCTTTAGGATGGACTGGTTAGATCTCCTTGCAGTCCAAGGGACTCTCAAGAGTCTTCTCCAACACCACAGTTCAAAAGCATCAATTCTTCGGCACTCAGCCTTCTTCACAGTCCAACTCTCACATCCATATATGATCACTGGAAAAACCAGGGAAGGGAAATAAATATTATTGTATAATTGCAATGTCATTTAATAAGGAAAATGAAAGTTATGTATCAAACTATTGCTTAGGTCAAACAGAAAAGAGACTAGTCTAAAGAACAGAAGTTTCACCTAGGTGTTGAAGGTGAAGAGGAGGTTGCTAGGATAATCTTGATAACGAAGAAAGCATGTGCCCTTGGGAGAAAAATTAATGGAAGTTTTTATAGTCATTTGACTATCTAAGACTCTACAAATGGACATCACCAGGTGGCCAACCCCGAAATCAGATTGATTATATTCTTTGCAGCCAAAGATGGAAAAGCTCTACATAATCAGCAAAAACAAGAGGGGGAGCTGGCTGTGGCTCAGATCATGAACACCAAGTTGCAAAATTTAGACTTAAATTGAAGAAAGTAGGGAAAACCACTAGAGCATTCAGGTACAGCCTAAATCAAATCCCTTATGATTATACAGTGGAAGTGACAGATGGATTTAAGGGACTAAATCTGATACAGTGCCTGATGAACTATGGACAGAGGTTAATGACATTGTATAGGAGACATGAATCAAGACCATTCCCAAGAAAAATAAAGGCAGAAATGCAAAATGGCTGTCTGAAGAGGCCTTACAAATAGCTGTGAAAAGAAGAGAAGCAAAAAGCAAAGGAGAAAAGGAAAGATATAAGCATCTGAGTGCAGAGTTCCAAAGAAGAGCCAAGAGAGATAAGAGAGCCTTCCTCAGTGATCAGTGTAAAGAAAGAGAGGGAAAACAAAAGAATGGGAATGACTAGAGATCTCTTCAAGAAAATAGAGATACCAAGGGAACATTTCATGCAAAGATTGGCTCAATAAATGACAGAAATTGTATGGACCGAACAGAAGCAGAAGATACTAAGAAGAGGTGGCAAGAATACAGAGAAGAACTGTACAAAAAAGATCTTCATGATGCAGAAAATCATGATGGTGTGATCATTCACTTAGAGCCAGACATTCTGGAATGTGAAGTCAAGTGGGCCTTAAGAAGCATCACTATGAACAAAGCTGGTGGAGGTAATGAAATCCAGTTGAGTGATTTCAAATCCTAAAAGGTGATGGTGTGAAAGTGCTGCATTCAATGTGTCAGCAAATTTGGAAAACTCAGCAGTGGCCACAGGACTAGAAAAGGTCAGTTTTCATTCCAATCCCAAAGAAAGGTAATGCCAGAGAATGCTCAAACTACAACACAATTGCACTCATCTCACATGCTAATAAAGTAATGCTCAAAATTCTCCAAGCCAGGCTTTAGCAGTAAGTAAAACGTGAACTTCCAGATGTTCAAGCTGGTTTTAGAAAAGGCAGAGGAACCAGAGATCAAATTGCCAACATCTGTTGGATCATCAAAAAAGCAAGAGAATTCCAGAAAAACATCAATTTCTGCTTTATTGACTCTGCCAAAGCTTTTGACTGTGTGGATCACAATAAACTGTGGAAAGGTCTTAAAGAGATGAGAATACCAGACCACCTGACCTGCCTCTTGAGAAATCTGTATTCAGGTCAGGAAGCTACAGTTAGAATTAGACATGGAGCAACAGACTGGTTCCAAATAGGAAAAGGAGTATATCAGGGCTTATATTGTCACCCTGCTTATTTAACTTATATTCAGAGTACTTCATGAGAAATGCTGGATTGGATGAAGCACAAGCTGGAATCACGATTGCTGGGAAAAATGTCAATAACCTCTATTATGAAGATAATACCACCCTTATGGCAGACAGTGAAGAAGAACTAAAGAGCCTCTTGATGAAGGTGAAAGAAGAGAGTGAAAAAGTTGACTTAAAGCCCAGCATTCAGAAAACTAAGATCATGGCATCTAGTCCCATCACTTCATGGCAAATAGATAGGGAAACAGTGGAAACAGTGACTGAATAATTTTGGGGGGCTCCAAAGTCACTGCAGATTGTGACTGCAGCCATGACATTAAAAGATGCTTGCTCCTTGGAAGAAAAGCTATGGCCAACTTGGCATTTTTAAAAGCAGACATTACTTTGCCGACTAAAGTCTGTCTCATCAAGGCTATGGTTTTTCCAATAGTCATGTGTGGATATGAGAGTTGGACAGAATGCTGAGGACAGAAGAATTGATGCTTTTGAACTGTGGTGTTGGAGAAGACTCTTGGGAGTCCCTTGGACTGCAAGGATATCCAATCAGTCCATCCTAAAGGAGATCAGTCCTGAGTGTTCATTGGAAGGACTGATGTTGAAGCTGAAACTCCACTATTTTGGCCACCTGATGCGAAGAGCTGACTTATTTGAAAAGACCCTGATGCTGGGAAAGATTGAAGGCAGTAGGAGAAGGGGACGACAGAGGATGAGATGGTTGGATGGCATTACTGACTTGACGGACATGAGTTTGGGTGAACTCCAAAAGTTGCTGATGGCCTGGCGTGGTGCAGTCCGTGGGGTCACAAAGAGTTGGACATGACTAAGCGACTGAACTGAACTGACTTCCCAGGAAGTTGTACATTCAGGATGAAATACTGAAAGAATGTAAAGGAAAAAAGTTGAACTTCTAAATGTTTTAGAAGAAAACCTTGGGTTTAAGAGGAGCCACCTTGGACAGAATGAAAGTTAAAGTATTAGTCTCTCAGGCGTGTCTGACTCTTTGTGACCCCATGGACTGCAGCCATACTGGCTCTTCTGTCCATGGAATTCTTGAGGCAAGAATACTTGAGTGCATTGCCATTCATACTATCTAGTATACATGACAAAAACCTGGAAAATGGAAAGGGAAAAGAAGGGGATTAGGAAGAGAAGGAAAGAGGGATAGAATAAGAAAGAAAGGAACCAACTGAGTGTGGGTTTCCAAAAGTCATAGGCCATTCTGTGTCAGGATACTGCCAAATGCAGGCCGTATAGGACTAACCAAGAGTAACCTCTGTGTCTCCCTTTATTTTGCATCTGAGACATGATTTGAGACTCCCAGGCTTAACAGACACATCAAACCTTTCTAGAGCTGCTGATTTACATAAGAGAATGTATGGAACCAATGTGTCACAAGTCAGGAGCCTGGTCCTTCTTTGCTGTTTACCATTCCCCATTGTGTGAATAACAGAACTCCTGTTTCACTTGGAACATTATCTCTTCCATGTGACTTGGGTGAGCTAGTTTGATTCACTTCTAGCTAGATATTCTGTGTGGCCAGGATCTACATGATCATAACTTTGACTCCTGGGATTTAGTGATTTTTTTTTAAACATGTGACCCAATTCTAATTTGAACTTCTGGATGAGATCCCTTTTTATTCGCTCCACTGATAATTATAAAAATAAGCCTGAATCTGCCTGGGGTCAGTTCTAGCAATGAACCACCACCAAAAGAAAGAAAAAAGGTCACAAAAAGGATGGCGGAACCACAGCATGCAGTGAGGTAAAATCAAATCCTGATGTCATCGTGTGTGCATCTGAATCTGCTGGTGATGGATTGCCTCAGTTATTGTTTTCTCTGGAAATGTCTTTGCTCAACCCTTGGTTTTGAAGGATGTTTTACCAGGCACAGAGTTCCAGCTTAGTGATTTTGTTGTTCATTTATTTTCCTTTAACAAGTTAAAAAATGCCATTCCGTTATCTTATTGTTTCCATTATTTCTGTTAAGCAAAAAGTGGTTAGTTTTATGGTTGATGCTTTGAAGCTAATGTTTGTTTGTTTGTTTTTTCTTCTCTTCATTTAAATTTCCTTTTTGCTTTGTTTTCTACGGTTGGACTGTAATGTGCTTAGGTATGGCTTCGCCTAGGATTTGCTGAGCTTCTTAAGGCTGTGGGTTGATTTTTTAAAATCAGTTTAGAAAATTCTCAGCCATTGACTTCAAGTATTTCTTGTACGTCATTCTCTTTGCTCTCTGAGATTCCAGTTTTATATATGCTAGACCTTTTCCATATATGTCTTAAGCTTGTATGTATATATACATACATACATATATCTATATATAGAGATATATAAAAGATGAACTTTAGGCTAATTTTATTGTCTTTTTTGTTTTAATCACTTTTCTTGAGATGCTTGGTAATTTTTGGTTAAATGTCTGTAGGGAAATAGTCCCTATGAATACTAAATATTCAAAAATTCCCTGTGAATATTAAATATTTGTAGGGAAATTATAGAGGTTTTAGATAATATTATACTCCTCAATAAATTTATTTACCCTCTTCATTGGCAGTTGGCCACACTAAAGACATATATATTCAATACAATCAGGGAGAGAGTTTCTTTAAAGATCAGTGTAAAGATAAGTATTCCTAAGGACTTTCCTTGTGGTCCAGTGGTTAACAATCTGCCTTCCAATGCAGGTAACTCAGGTTTCTTGCCTGGTTGGAGAAGGGGGATCCCACATACCACAGGATAACTAAGCCCACATGCTGCAACTAAGACCTGATGCAGCCAAAAAATAAAAATAAAGAAATATTTAAAAAAGATTTGTCCTTTAATAAAAAAAGAGAAGTATTCCTAAGGTGTAGGTCTCCAGAATTTCCAACTGAAAGGCAGGAGTTCTCGTCACGGTCCCTCCTCCTCAGGATCCTCATCTCCAATTTTATTTCCTCAAAGCTACTCTCCTGTGTAAAACATACAGAATTCTTGTTCCTAAAAAGCACACATTTCTTGGTCCTCAGTGGTTGCCTTCTTTAGGTGCAGTGTGCCCTTTCCAGCTCACTGCAGACCCCACCAGTCCCTACTGTTTCCACATAACTACTTCATTCATTTTCATCAGCTGTATGAGCTCTGTAATCACTTGATATCTATCTCCTGAAATCAAGTAGGAGCATAGGATATTCTCTGTTCTTCAGACTTAGAGAGGAAAGAAGCTTTAGTGGCAATAGAGTGGTTTTGTGTTAGATGTAAAGAAACAGCTTCAGTTCAGTTCAGTCGCTCAGTCGTGTCCGACTCTCTGCGACCCCATGAATCGCAGCACACCAGGCCACCCTGTCCATCACCAACTCCTGGAGTTCAGTCAGACTCATGTCCATCGAGTCTGTGATGCCATCCAGCCATCTCATCCTCTGTTGCCCCTTCTCCTCCTGCCCCTAATCCCTCCCAGCATCACAGTCTTTTCCAATGAATCAACTCTTTGCATGAGGTGGCCAAAGTACTGCAGTTTCAGCTTTATCATCATTCCTTCCAAAGAAACCCCAGGGTTGATCTCCTTCAGAATGGACTGATTGGATCTCCTTGCAGTCCAAGGGACTCTCAAGAGTCTTCTCCAACACCACAGTTGAAAAGCATCAATTCTTCGGAGCTCAGCCTTCTTCACAGTCCAACTCTCACATCCATACATGACCACAGGAAAAACCATAGCCTTGACTAGACAGACCTTAGTCGACAAATAATGTCTCTGCTTTTGAATATACTGTTTAGGTTGGTCATAACTTTTTTTCCAAGGAGTAAGTGTCTTTTAATTTCATGGCTGCAATCACCATCTTCAGTGATTTTGGAGCCCCCCAAAATAAAGTCTGACACTGTTCCTACTGTTTGCCCATCTATTTCCCATGAACTGATGGGACAAGATGCCATGATCTTCGTTTTCTGAATGTTGAGCTTTAAGCCAACTTTTTCACTCTCCTCTTTAACTTTCATAAGAACTGGCAAATGTCTCAAAGGGAAAATACTGAGTTGTAGGCTTATGTAGCTTCCCCAATGGTTCCACATGTGAAGAATCTGCGTGCAATACAGGAGACACAAGAGACGTGAGTTCTGTCTCTGGGTCAGGAAGATCCTCTAGAGAAGGAAACAGCAACCCACTCCAGTATTCTTGCCTGGAGAATCCTATGGACAGAAGAGCCTGTTGGGCTACAGTGCATGGTGTTGTGAACAGTCAGACATGACTAAGTGACTAACACTTTTAGGCTTATGTATCTACCCTCTCTCCTCTGAAAAATCTTATTTCCTCTTAAACTAACAGCCTTAACATCCGCGAACTTCAGTTTTTGTTTTCTTTTTCCTGAAAAATGCCAAAATCCTGATGACTTGTCTACCTCTCTGTAGTTGCTGCATCTATTTTGGTTCCCCAGACTCTCATTTTCTGTTAAAAAAAAAAAAAAAAGTTAAAAATTCTCTCAAGCAGCCAGTGGCAATTTTTTTCTTCTTTTTACTGTGCCTTCAGACAGATTGTTGTGTTCGTGCATGTATTTGTGTGCATATATGTGTGTGTGCACATATGTTTGGATTTTTAGTTGCTATTAATAAGATTTTAGTTGCTACTCCTTAATAGTTTGAAGCCTAAGAATTCTTACCTGCATGTTACTGTAGATAGAAGTACATCTCACATGAAAATTCAGACTTTTTTTTCACTTGAAAAGTAACAAAATATAGCAACACAGAATTACTCTCCTTTCAACTCAGCATGCATGTTATGGAACACACAGGCTTCACTACTCTGTATTGTCTTTCACCCTTCTACCTGAACTCTTTTCTATCACCTGTACATTCGTCTGTAATCATTTGATTTCTGCATCTCTTGAAGTGTTTTGAAAGAACAGTATGTTCTCTGTTCTTCAAAGCCACAGTAGAAGAAAGAAGCTTCAGTGGCAATAAGAGGGATATTTGTTAGACATAAAGCATTTCTCCCTTATAGGCACTCTACAAGAAAGGTAAAGCATGTCTAGAGTACAATACAGATAGACTAGGACCTCCCAGATAGTGCTAGTGGTAAAGAACCAGCTTGCCAATGCAGGAGACATAAGAGACAGGTTTGGTCTCTAGATGGGAAGATCTGCTGGAGAAGAGCATGGCAATCCACTCTGTTATTCTTCCCTGGAGAATCTCATGGACAGAGATGCCTTGTGTGCTGTAGTTCATAGGGTCATGAAGAATCGGACACTGAAGCAACTTAGCATGCATGCACAGATAGACTAGATGCCCCGTCCATGTAGTATAAATGAGACTGTTAGAGATCTGGAATTATTGAAAACTGGCTAACTGGGTAGACTTGGTAAGTATGACTTCATTAACTTCTGACACAGAAATCAAAGAGCATAAATGGTAATAATTCAGGAATTTTCTGTGCATCATCCTTTCACTCTTTATTCACTCATGATTTATTGTATAGCTACTATATGTTAGCATGGTTTCTAGGTACTCAACATTTAGGATGAGCTTCAGTTTTAGCAGGATAATAAAGACAGTAAGTGCATAAATAAACAGATAAGTAAGGTAATTTCTGAAACTGTTAAGTACTTGTGGTGGTCAGAATAGTGGCCTCCAATAATATCCATGTCCTAAGAGAAGACTCTTGAGAGTCCCTTGGACTGCAAGGAGATCCAACCAGTCCATTCTGAAGGAGATCGGCCCTAGCATTTCTTCGGAAGGAATGATGCTAAAGCTGAAACTCCAGTACTTTGGCCACCTCATGCGAAGAGTTGACTCATTGGAAAAGACTCTGACGTTGGGAGGGATTGGAGGTAGGAGGAAAAGGGGACGACTGAGGATGAGATGGCTGGATGGCATCACGGACTCGATGGGCGTGAGTGTGAGTGCACTCTGGGAGTTGGTGATGGACAGGGAGGCCTGGTGTGCTGCGATTCATGGGGTTGCAAAGAGTCAGACACGACTGAGCAACTGAACTGAACTGAAGGCCTAGGATCTGTGAATATATTACTGTTGTGACAAAGTGGACTTTGCTAATGTCATTAAGGCTAAGGACCTTAACATGGAGAAATTACTCTGCATTAATTATCTGTAACTAGAACCACACCTTGTTATGTAAGCTGTATATCATTCTGTTGGGCAAATCTGTCTATAGAAATGCTGCATTTGTAATATTGCATTTCAACCCCCATCTTTAGATCTTATTTTTGGTCTACCTACACATGTTATGACTTCACTTTCACTTTTCACTTACATGCATTGGAGAAGGCAATGGCAGCCCACTCCAGTGTTCTTGCCTGGAGAATCCCAGGGATGGGGGAGCCTGGTGGGCTGCCGTCTGTGGGGTCGCACAGAGTCGGACACGACTGAAGCGATGCAGCAGCATGCAGCAGCAATTATCCTTATTAATTTCCTGATATAATAATATGAGTCTATAAAAGTTGAGGATCTTTCCTGGGTACAGTCAAAGGGAGGTGTGAGCACAGAAGGATCAGAGACCTAGAAGGCTGCTCGCTTTGAAGAGGAAGGAAAGGGGCCATGAACCAAGGACTGTGAATGGCATCTGAGAACTGGAAGAAAATGGAATCTCCCCTAAAGCCTTCAGAAAGAAATGCAGCCTAGCTTGAATACTGATCTTAACCCAGAAAGGCAGGTATTGGACTTCTGACCTACAGAATTATAAAATAATCCTTTTGTGGTGCCTTAAGCCACCTGATCTGTGGTATTTCTGCAGCAGTAGAATGCTAACACAATGCTATAAAGAAAGTCTGTGGAGTCTGTGGAATACAAAGTACATACACTGGTGAAGTGGCTGCACTGGCTAAGGTGATGACGAAAAACGTTCTGAAGAGGAAGCAAGACGGTCAGTTATCGGACAACATGGGGAAAGTGTGTCACGTGAGGACTGGAAAGAGCCCCAGTGTAACTGGAGACTAAGGAGAGAGTGAGATGTGTGCATTTGGGGAGGTGGGGGCACAGAGGACAGACTAGGAGGCGAGGTAGGAGAGGCAAGCCGGTGACAGAACCTGTGGAGCGTTATGGATCCTGGTAAAGTCTTTGTATTCTTATTGTGTTTGGGGGATTTTGATCATGAGACTGATGTAATGTGGTTTGCATTCTTGGCCCCATCCCCAGAGAATCTGATTTATTAGGTTTATGAAGGCATTTGAGGGTCTACATTTGTTTACACACCCCTACTGATTCGTAGGCAACTGGTCTTTTGATTGTACTCTTGACAGACACTGCTTCAATTTCTTTTTAACTTTATTTAATCGGGGTACAGTTGCTTTACAGTGTTATGCTGGTGTCTGCTGTACAGTGAAGTGAGTCAGCTCTGTGTGCACGTAGATGTCCTCTCTTCAGGATTTCCCTCCCATTTAGGTCACTGCAGAACACTGAGTAGAGTTCCCTGTGGTCTACAGTAGATTCTCATTAGTTATCTATTTTATCCACTCATTTAGTTGCTGTCGTGTCTGACTCTTTGCACCCCCATGGACTCTAGCCCACTAGACTCCTCTGTCCATGGGATTTCCCAGGCACGAATACTGCAGTGGATTGCCATTTCCTTCTCCAGGGGATCTCCCTGATCCAGAGATCAAACCCGTGTCTCCTTCATTGGCTTGTGGATTCTTTACCGCTGAGCCACCAGGAAACCCTGTTTACATACAGTAGTGTATATACGTCAAGTCCAATCTCCCAACTCATCCCACCCACCCTTTCCCTGCTTGGTGTCCATGCATTTGTTCTCTAAGTCTGTGTCTCTATTTTGTAGTCCAATCTCCCAACTCATCCCACCCACCCTTTCCCTGGTTGGTGTCCATGCATTTGTTCTCTAAGTCTGTGTCTCTATTTTGCTTTGTCAATAAGTTAATCTGTACTATTTTTCTAGATGCCACATACATGTGTTAATATATGATATTTTTCTCTTTCTGACTTAACTTCACTCTGTATAACAGTCTCTAGCTTTAATTTCTGTATCTTTTGGGGGGATTTTTTTCCCTGGTCTCTTTATATTTGCTCCTTCCCATGGACGGAGGAGCCTGGTGGGCTGCAGTCCATGGGGTTGCTAAGAGTCAGACACGACTGAGCAACTTCACTTTCACGCATTGGAGAAGGAAATGGCAACCCACTCCAGTGTTCTTGCCTGGAGAATCCCAGGGACGGGGGAGCCTGGTTGGCTACTGTCTATGGGGTTGCACAGAGTCGGACATGACTGAAGCGACTTAGCAGCAGCAGCAGCCCCACTTTCTTGTGGACACTTTCCCAAAATATAATATCAAGACATTTATTAGGTTCCTTCCATGTTCCTCAGGGAGCCTAGCCTAATTTAGACCCTGCAAAAGGTATCTTGGTATATACTTATTTAATTGAATCAAATGATATTTATTTAATATTGCAATTATGGCCACCATTTTTAGGTTGAAAAAAATATATATATGAAAAACAAAGTGAAACTGTTAGCTCCTCAGTTATGTCCGACCCCATGGACTTTAGCCTACCAGGCTCCTCTGTCCTTGGAATTCTCCTGGCAAGAATACTGGAGTAGGTAGCCAAACCCTTCTCCAGGGATCTTCCTGACTCAGGGGTTGAACCCAGGTCTCCTGCATTGCAGGTGGATTCTTTACCATCTGAGCCTTGTATACATATACATATAGCTGTACATGTGTATATGTGCACTTTTAATGATGTTTAAACCATGAAAATTCTATTTCTCTTGGTCTTACCTCACCCCTTGGGAATATGATACTTTTTAAGAGAAAAGTGTTCCTAATGAAGTAATTAGGCTTTTATCTATGAGGAAATACTGTATTGTCTCTCTTGTTGCAGTGTAAGGAATGTAAATGTGGAGAGGTTGGACTAGGAAAGGGTGTGTCTTTAAAATACCTCAAATCTATAAATTGGCTTTAGGAAGATAGACCATGACTGGGGGCTGGGGATACTTGTACAAACTGCCCCAGTATTAGACCTTTGCTTACATTAGACCTATATGAGTAGCCATCACACTTGATTTGACCTTCCTGATTCTTTGAAGATAACCCTACAAAGCTCTCAGTAATGCTCATTTGCCCAAGCAACTCTTCATAAGCATCCAAAGCAAGTGGGTGGCATAGAGAGGAGTCTCTCATTTTAAAGAGGTAGCCAACTTGGTCTTAATCCATGCTTTCTTGTACTATTGAAAGTCAGCATATTTTTTTTAAATTTAAATTTATTTATTTTAATTGGAGGCTAATTACTTTATAATATTGTATTGGTTTTGCCATACATCAGCATTAATCAGCCACGGGTGTACACATGTTCCCCATCCTGAACCCCCCTCCCACATCCTGCCCTGTACCATCCCTCTGGGTCATCCCAGTGCACCAGCCCCAAGCATCCTGTATCCTGCATCCAATCTGGACTGGCGATTCATTTCTTATATGATATTATACATGTTTCAATGCCATTCTTTTTATTTTTTTTTAATTTTATTTATTCACTTTTGGCCGTACTGGGTTTCATTGCTGTGTGGGCTTTTCTCTAGTTGCAGAGAGCAGGGGCGATTCTCTAGTTGTGGTACTTGCAATTCTCATTGCAGTGACTTCTCTTGTTGCAGAGCACTGGCTTTAGTGCATGCAGGCTTCAGTGGTTGCAGGTCTGGCACTCTAGAGCACAGACGTAATAGTTGTGGCACACGGGCTCAGTTGCTCTGCAGCACATGGGATCTTTCAGGATCAGGGATCAAACCCATGTCTCCTGTCTTGGCAGGTGGATTCTCCACCACTGAGCCACCAGGGAAGCCCAATAATTGTTAATTTTTCTTGCCTTATAACTATGTTTGTTTCTGGGGACTGATGATTGCCAGGTAGACTTCCTTTTTAAGATATCTCTGTTTCAGGTGTTCAAAATTATCTTTGATCTTACTCAGAACTCAGCAGCTACATGTGGAATTCTTTACTGGCTTCTTATCCAATCTTTTCTTTCATCTCTGATTTGGCTTCAGGATTATGCTTGCATTTTTTTCAGAGGAATTATTTTTAAGTGACAGCATTAAATAGAAGGACTTCCCTGGTGGCTCAGATGTTAAAGCGTCTGTCTACAATGCGAGAGACCTGGGTTCGATCCCTGGGTTGGGAAGTTCCCTGGAGAAGGAAAAGGCAACCCATTCCAGTACTCTTGCCTAGAAAATCCTGTGGACAGAGGAGCCTGGTGTCCATGGGGTCGCAAAGAGTCGGACGCGACTGAGCGACTTCACTCACTCACTCATTGAGTAGAAGTGAGTGAATGCTCATAAGTTGTGGTCCTGAGGATGTGCCTACAAAGAGGAGAGTTGAGGCAACTACTTAGGTCATCCAGGCTCTTAAACACTTTCTATTTTGTATTGGCATGACCCTAAATGTTTTATGTTCTCCTCTGTCCCTGGTGACATACACTGTTTGAAACCCCTCAGTATGTCTTTTCACAAACCTATCCAGGAACTTCTTCTCAAATACATGAAGGGCATCAGGGTAGAACAAAAACCCATACCATGCCAGACCAAAAGTCCAGTTATCCATAGTTTCTGCTTCCAGATTTATAATTCATATTCTTTACCACAAGGATCTCTAAAAACTACAGATCTGATCTTGAAATGTCTCAGCTCAAAATCCTCAGTGGTTTCAACTGCTTGTGTTTGGAAGAAAATATAAATTGTTACCTCTTGGTAGGAAATTATAGGGTGACTATACAGTTCATTGTCCAAAATGGGACATCTTGAGAGTAAAGGGAGTGCTATGAATAATTATATTTGTGCAACAGGCACAAACTCAGACTATTCTGAACAGGAGCAGATGGTTACCCTCACTAAAAGCCGTCTGCAAACTCACCCTCCATCCCCCTCAGTCACTCTGCTCCAATCACACTGGTCTCTTTCATGTCCTTAAATGTGCTAAGCTTCCCCTGTTATGGCCCTTAGTTATGCTATCCACTCTATCTAAAACACCTTTCACCTAGCTCCTTGCATCACTGGCTGAGCATCCATTAGCTCTCAGGTTAAACACCATCACCTGTCTCTGATCATCCTCTTTTGTGATAAACCTCACACCTGTATGCTCTATCCCAGGATTCTGTGTTTTTCTTTCAACACTGATTACAGTCATAAATCCTGTTTTTCTGTGCCTCTTCCAACTTCTCAGTCAATAAGCTCTCTGTGCTAGTCAGTCCATACAGAGTCCATATCTTCTGTTGTTACCTTTTAGGGTTTCATTTACCCAGTAAGACTGTGTGACACTCTGCTTGTCCCAAGTCCAAACTCCTGGAAGAGGGTACTGACTGTCCCAGCTTGGCTTAGGTGACCTGCCCTGGTACAGTAAAGTATTATTAAGGGAATGGGTCAAGGTATGCATTATCTATGCCAAAAGCCCACATTTTTGGATAGGGACAGTTAAAGAGGTGTGGACAAAGGCATACAGTTTAAAAAGTACCTCAACACATTTCCAGGTGGTTTCCTTTCCTCTCTGTATCTGTGGTTTCCTAGGGTATCATTCTGATATGTTCCCACTTCTTTGCTCTTTTAATTTCTGACAACATCTAGTTACATATTATATTTCAGCTCTTTTGAATAGAGAGATTTGGAATTGTTTTCTCACTGATTTGTCCAGTTTTACTGAATTGAGTGGTTGTTTTTGGCATCCTGTAAATAATAAACTCTGATTGGAACTAATGAATCATTTATTTGATCAAAACATGTGTCCCATACCAATATTCTGAACTTGACCCTTGACATCAGGCCAAGGGATTTATTCTGACATTAGCTGCTTTTCTTTGGAAATTAGAGGGTTTATTCATTTTTGGTTGTATGTATTTATTTTGTTTGCATTGCAGATTAAAATCAGATGCATATTATGATTCTATTGATTTTGTAGTTCAATAAAACAATTTTCTCCCCTTTGGCACAAAAACCTAATTAAACATGCACCCTCTCCTCTGAGTTAGGAGGCTCAAGTATAGACTGAGTCCTGTTCCTAGCTAATGGAGTGGTAGTAGGAAAGCCTTTAGCCTGTCAAATTGGCCTTCTCCATAAAATGAAATAATTGATTCAAGTTGTTTCTAAGTTGCTTTCAGCCCTAAAATTCTGAGATACCATAACTTCCTGAAAAGGAGTGATGTTATCTTTTGGTTACCAGTTAGTTCTTGAAAAGCATCTGGATAATAAAATACTTCTAAGATAGATTCTTTAGGGAAAGTTTTGGGGGAGAAAAATGTTATGTTTCAAAGGATTAAACATCCTAAGAGGACTTACTCAGGTCCTAAAGTCCATGAGTCTTTCCAAATTGGTTTTCTCTCTAGCAAGAATTCTGCACCTTTTTGCTGCAGGTTGTGAAAGAAAGACAGAGAGGTAAAGTGGCTGAAATGGCTGCTGACTGGATTCCTGTTCGGAACACTCAATTAGAGGGCAGCGCCAAGATGTGGACCAAAGTAAGAATCATTATGNCTAAAGTCCATGAGTCTTTCCAAATTGGTTTTCTCTCTAGCAAGAATTCTGCACCTTTTTGCTGCAGGTTGTGAAAGAAAGACAGAGAGGTAAAGTGGCTGAAATGGCTGCTGACTGGATTCCTGTTCGGAACACTCAATTAGAGGGCAGCGCCAAGATGTGGACCAAAGTAAGAATCATTATGTTTTATAGCAGATTAATAAGAGTGAAGTAGAGACAGTTTTCTGCTCCTCAGAGGTGCCACTTACAGTCATATAGCAAATGGCTCAACACAGAATAAGGGAAATTAAAATGGGCATNACGTTCACTCTTGCCATCTCTTGTTTGACCACTTCCAATTTGCCTTGATTCATGGACCTGACATTCCAGGTTCCTATGCAATATTGCTCTTTACAGCATCGGACCTTGCTTCTATCACCAGTCACTTGCACAGCCATAGCTTTTAGTGTACAAGTTTTTCACCTCTTGGGTAAGTTTATTTCTAAGTATTTCATTATTTTTGATGCTCTTTAGAATGGAGCCATTTTCTTAATTTCCTTTTTGAATTATTTTTTGTTAATGTATTGCAACATAGCTGGCATTTGTATGTTGACTTTGTATCCTGCAGTGTTACTAAAATTGTTTTTATTTACAACAATTTTGTGTGGAATTATTAAGAGGCTTATGGAAGCTTTCTGATGGAAGAGACTGACTGAGGAGGAAACTGGGTCTTGTTCTGGTGGGCAGGGCCATGCTCAGTAAATCTTTAATCCAGTTTTCTGTTAATGGATAGAGCTGTGTCCCCTCCCTGCTATGAAGGTAACGGTCACCTCCTTCAAATGATCCCATGCATGTGCTGCTACACTCACTGCCTGCAACCCTGCAGCATGCCACCACTGACCCATGCCTCTGCTGGAGACTCCTGGACACTCAGAGGCAAGTCTGGGTCAGTCTCTTGTGGGGCCACTGCTCCTTTTTCCTGGGCCCTGGTGCACACAAGGTTCTGTTTATGCCCTCCAAGAGTCTACTCCCCAGTCCTGTGTAAGTTCTGGCAGCTCTGTGGTGGAGTTAATGGCGACCTCCCCCAAGAGGGCTTATACCTACTGCACCCAGAGCCCCTGTCCTGTGGCGGTCTACTGCTGACCCGTACCTCCACAGGAGATGCTAAAACACAATTCTGTCTCAGTCTCTGTGGGGACCCTGGGTCCTGGTACGCACAAGGTTTGTTTCAGCCCTGTGAGCGTCTCTGGCGGAAATGGGGTTGGATTCTAAATGTGAATTTGCCCCTCCTACCATCTTGCTGGGGCTTCTCCTTTGCCCTTGGACATGGGGTATCTCCTCACAGCCGCTCCAGCACCATGCAGCCACTACTCCAGCACCTACTGTCTTGCCAGGGTTTCTCTGATGCTGGACGTGGTGTATCTCCTCACAGACACTCCAGTGAAGCGCAGCTGCTGCTTCCATTAGGAAGCCCCCATAAGCTTCCTATCCTTCTCCATCAGAGGGCAGACAGACTGAAAACCACAATCACAGAAAACTAACCAATCTGATCACATGGACCACAGCCTTGTCTAACTCAATGAAACTATGAGCCATGCCATGTAGTACCACCCAAGACAGATGGATCACGGTGGAGATTTCTGACAAAACATGGTCCACTGGAGAAGGGAATGGCAAACTACTTCAGTATTCTTGCCTTGAGAACCCCATGAACAGTGTGAAAGGGCAAAAAGATAGGATACTGAAAGATGAACTCCTCAGGTTGGTAGGTGTCCAATATGCTACTGGAGATCAGTGGAGAAAAGACTCCAGAAAGAATGAAGAGATGGAGCCAAAGCAAAAACAACACCCAGTTGTGGATGTGACTGGTGATAGAAGCAAAGTCTGATGCTGTAAAAAGAATAATATTGCATAGGAACCTGGCATATTAGGTCCATGAATCAAGGCAAATTGGAAGTGATCAAACAGGAGATGGTAAGAGTGAACATCAACATTCTAGGAATCAGTGAACTAAAATGGACTGGAATGGGTGAATTTAACTCAGATGACCATTGTATCTACTAATCTAGGCAAGAATCCCTTAGAAGAAATGGAGTAGCCATCATAGCCAGCAAAAGAGTCTGAAATGCAGTACTTGGATGCAATCTCAAAAACAATAAAATGATTTCTGTTCGTTTCTAAGGCAAACCATTCATTATCATAGTAATCCAAGCCTATGCCCTGACCAGTAATNAATCTAGGCAAGATTCCCTTAGAAGAAATGGAGTAGCCATCATAGCCAGCAAAAGAGTCTGAAATGCAGTACTTGGATGCAATCTCAAAAACAATAAAATGATTTCTGTTCGTTTCTAAGGCAAACCATTCATTATTATAGTAATCCAAGCCTATGCCCTGACCAGTAATGCTGAAGAAGCTGAAGTTGAATGGTTCTATGAAGACCTACAAGAGCTTCTAGAAATAACACCCAAAAAAGATGTCCTTTTCATTATAGGGGACTGGAATGCAAAAGTAGGAAGTCAAGAAACACCTGGAGTAACAGGCAAATTTGGCCTTGGAATATGGAATGAAGCCTGTCTCTTATACACATCTTGACTTTAAGCTAAATCACCAGCCCATATATTAATTTAAACTCACTTTTTAAATAAAAATAAGGTGAGACCAGGGTCCATCTAGGGGCCTCCCTGGTGGCTCTGTCAGTAAAGAATTTGTATGCAGTGTAGGAGCTGCAAGAGACATGTATTTGATCCTTGGGTGAGGAAGAGTCCCTGGAGAAGGAAATGGCAACCCACTCTGGTGTTCTTACCTGAAGAATCCCATGGACAGAGGAGCCTGGTGGACTACAGTCCATGGGGTCGAAAAGCAGCAGACACAACTTAGCAACTAGACCACCAGAAGGATCCCTCGAGAGCAATCTTACTGAAATTTGTGGACCAGGAATTGANTGAGTGTGGCTCACATCATGAGCTTCTTAATGCCAAATTCAGACTGAAATTGAAGAAAGTAGGAAAAAGACCTACTAGACCATTCAGGTATGACCTAAATCAGATCTCCTAAAATTATACAGTGAAGTGAGAAATAGATTCAAGGAATTAGATCTGATATGGTGCCTGATGAACTGTGGATGGAGGTTTGTGACATTATACAGGATACAGGGATTAAGACCATCCACAAGAAAAAGAAGTGCAGAAAAGCAAAATGGCTGTCTGAGGAGGCCTTACAAATAGCCGTGAAAGGAAGAGAAGTGAAAAGGAGAAAAGGAAAGATATACCCATTTGAATGCAGAATTCCAAAGAAGAGCAAAGAGAGATAAGAAGGCCTTCCTCAGTGATCAGTGCAAAAAAATAGAGGAAAACAATAGAATGGGAAAGACTAGAGATCTCTTCAAGAAAATTAGAGATTCCAAGGGAACATTTCATGCAAAGATGGGCTCGATAAAGGACAGAAATGGTATGGACCTAACAGAAGCAGAAGATATTAAAAAGAGTTGGCAAGAATACATAGAACTATACAAAAATTTCTTCATGACCCAGATAATCATGATGGTATGATCACTCACCTAGAGCCAGACATTCTAGAAGGTTAATCAAGTGGGCCTTAGGAAGCTAGTGGAGGTGATGGAATTCCAGTTGAGCTATTTCAAATCCTAAAATATGATGCTGTAAAAGGGCTGCACCCAATTTGCCAGCAAATTTGGAAAACTCAACTCTGGCCACAGGACTGGAAAAGGTTAGTTTTCATTCCAATCCCAAAGAAAGACAATGCCAATCATGCTCAAACTACTGCACAATTGCATTCATCTCACATGCTAACAAAATAATGCTCAAAATTCTCCAAGACAGGCTTGAACTGTATGTGAACCATGAACTTCAAGATGTTAAGTCAGTTCTAGAAAAGGCAAAGGAACTAGAGATCAAATTGCCAACTTCCTTTGGATTATCAAAACAGGAAGAGAGTTCCAGAAAAACATATATTTCTGGTTTATTGACTATGCCAAAGCCTTTGACTGTGTGGATCACCACAAACTGTGGAAAATTCTCAGAGAGATGGGATACCAGACCACCTGACCTGCCTCTTGAGAAATCTGTATGCCTGTCAGGAAGCAACAGTTAGGACTGGACATGGAACAATAGACTGGTTCCAAAAAAGGGAAAGGAGTATGTCAAAGCTGTATATTGTCACTCTGCTTATTTAATTTATATGCAGAGTACATCATGAGAAACGCTGGACTGGATGAACCACAAGCTGGATTCAAGATTGCTGGGAGAAATATCAATAACTCAGACATATAGATGACAGCACCCTTATGGCAGAAAATGAAGAAGAACTAAAGAGCCTCTTGAAAATGAAAGAAGAGAGTGAGAAGTTGGCTTCAAAGTCAAAATTCAGAAAACTTTTCTGAAGTGCTGAAGAATTGATGGCTTTTGAACTGTGTTGTTGAAGAAGACTCTTGAGAATCCCTTGGACTATAAGGATATCTAAGCAGTCCATCCTAAAGGATATCAGTCCTGAATATCATTGGAAGGACTGGTGGTGAAGCTGTAACTCCAGTACTTTGACCACCTGATGCAAATAACTGACTACTTGGAAAAATCCCTCATCTGGGAAAGACTGAAGTCAGGAGGATGGGGGATGACAGAGCATGAGATGGTTGTATGGCATCACTGACTTGAAGGATGCCATCTGGGAGCTGGTGATAGACAGGGAGGCCTGGCATGGTGCAGTCCATGGGGTAACAAAGTGTTGGACATGACTGAGCAACTGAACTGAACTGAAGCAGATCATTTTACTTCTTCCTTTCCAATGTGGATGAATAGTTTATTATTTTTTATTTGCCAATTGATCTAGCTATGATCTACAGTCCTATATTTAACAGAAGTTGTGGGAGTGGGCTTTCTTGACTAGTTTCTAACCTTAGAGAAAAAACTTTCAATGTTGACTGTTGAAGGTGATGTTAGCTGTTGGCTTATCGTGTGTTACCTTTATTATGTTAAGATGCATTCCTTCTAAACTTAGTTTACTGAGCATTTTTTTCATGAGGATTTTGAAAATTTTTGCAGTTTTCTGCATCTATTGAGAGGATATATGGTTTTTGAGTGTTGATCTGTCAATATGATGCATTTCACTAACTGATTTGTAGATGTTGAACCAGCTTTATCCCAGGAATAAATCCCATTTGCTCATGATGTACTGTTATTTTAATGTACTGTTGAATTCTGTTTGCTAGTATTTTGTTGAGGATTTTTACATCTTGCTCATCTGGGATATAACGTCATTTTTTAGACTTAAATATCACGATAATTCTGGTCCCATAAATGAGTTGAGAAATGTTCATTTCTCCTCAGTCTTTTGCAAAAGTTTGACAAGAAGTGACCTTAATTCTGTTTTAAATATCTGGAAGAATTTGCTAGTGAAGCCATCTGGTCCTGGGCTTTTCTTTGTTGGCAGGTTTGTGATTACTGACTCAATTTCCTTATTTATTATTAGTCTGTTTGTATTTCCTATTTAATCGTGATTCAGTCTTGGTAGCTTGTATTTTCTAGGAGTTTATTTCTTACTTCTGATTATCTACTTTTGGTATGCGGCAGTACATGCTCAGTTGTGTTTGACTCTTTGCAACCCCATGGGCTCCTCTTTTCATGGGATTCTCCAGGCAAGAATACTGGAGTGGTTTGCGATTTTCTTCTCCAAAGGATCTTCCTTACCCAGGAAGTCCGAGTCTCTTGCATCTCCTGCATTGGCAGGCAAGTTCTTTACAACCTTAGCCACTGGGAAAGCAATGAATACTCATATCAGCCTTTGGTGATTCTTTTTACTTCTATGGCCTCAGTTGTAATGACTGCTCTTTCACTTTATTAATTTGAGTGTTCTGTCTTTCTTCTCAGTGTGCCTAAATTTTGTCAGTTTGGTTTACGTTTATGTATATTTTACAACAATACAAAGTACACCTAAAAAAATTCCATTTTCAAAAATATTTTCTGCTTTTCTACTATTTTATTTCTGTTCTAATCTTTATTATTTCTTTCCTTCTGCTAAGTTTGGACTTAGTTTGTTCTTATGTTACTAATTCTATTAACTGTAAAGTTAGGTTGCTTATTGATCTATTTCATCCTTTTTAATGTTGAAATCAACACTGTAAGCTTCCCTTAGTACTGCTTTTGCTGCATATCATGAATTTTGGCATCTTGTGTTTCCATTCATATTTGTCTCAAGATACGTTCTAATTTTCCTTTTGATTTCTTTTTTAACACATCACTTATTCAAGACTTCTTTGCTTGATTTTCAGGTACTTGTGAATATTCCAGGTTTCTTTTAGGTATTTATTTTTAATTTTATCTCAGTGTGGTCAAAAGAAGGTGCTTAGTATGATTTTAATCTCCTTAAATTTATTAAAACTGCTTTTGTGATCTAATGTGATTTAATCTAGAAGATGTCCTGTGCACTTGTGAAGAAAGTACATTCTGCTACTGTTGGGTGGAATGTTCTATATATGTCTGTTAAGTCTGTTTAGCCTATAGTATTGTTTGAGTCTCCTGTTTGCTTTTTGAATCTGTCTGGATGATCTGTCCATTATTGGATTTTGAAGTCCCCTATTATTATTATTCATCAGTTTCACCCTTCAGTTCTGTGTTTCCTTCATGCTCTGATGATGGATGCAAACAAATAATAGTTCTTACATCGTCCCTGTGAATTGCCTCTTTGTCATCATATAATGTCCTTCTTCATTTATTTGAGTTTTTTACTTATGTTTTGGCTAGGATAAGCATGGCCACCCCTGCTCTCTTACTACTACTCTTTGCATTGAAATTTTTTATTCAGTCTATGTGTGCCTGATGTCTAAAGTGAGACTTTTGTAAATAGCATATAGTTGGATCTTTAAAATTTTTTTTCATGCTTCTTTGTTTTATCCATTCACCACTCTATGTCTTCCGATTGGGGAATTAAAACGATTTACATGTAAGAAGTTACTATTGCCATTTTGTTCTTGATTTCTCTCTAGTAGCTTTTTTTGCCCTCTTTTCCACTTTTGCTGTCTTTGTGTTGTGTTTTATTGATGAATTTTTAGCTTATGTTTTGATTCCTTTCTTATAAACTTACGTATCTTCTATAGGCATTTATTTGTGGTTACCATGGGGTTCACCTAAAACATAGACCATAAAACTTATTTTATGCTAATAACAATCTTAGTAGCATATAGAAACTCAACTTTTTTCCTTCTCCTCCTCAATTTTTGTTATTGATAGCATAAATAACATTTTTATATTGTATATTCATTAGCATATTTTTCTAATTATGTTTAGTTATTTTATACTTTTTTCTTTCAACTTCTGTGCTAGATGCTAGATTTTACCTCCATTACTGTGATAAATTATTTTGTATTTTTCTGTATATTTACATTTATATTTGAGCTTCATGCTTTTTATATTTATGCTTTTACATGCTTTTTTTCTTGCTTTATAGAATCCTTTTACTTAAACTTGATGGAATTCCTTGAGCATTTTTTTAATAAGGCAAATCTAATGTGATTAATTCACTCAGCTCTTATTTATCTGGGAAAGTTTTTCATTCTTCAATTTTGAAAGAGAATTTTGCAAGATACAGTATTCTTGATTAGCTGAAAACTTTCCAAATCTGGGGATAGAAATGGATCGTCAGATTCAAGAAACCCAGGAAACTACAACTCGAATGTATCCTAAGAAGTCCATTTAGGCATATATCATAATAAAATTGTCAAAAGTCAAAGAGAATTATTAAAACAGCAAAAGAAATTGACTCATTACGAAAGAGTTTCCATAAGACTATCAATAGATTAGATTTTTCAGCAGAAACCTTGATTCCAGAAGGGAGTGGAATGATAAATTAGAAGTATTAAAAGAAAATAATTGCCAATCTGCAGTCTGTTACACTGCAGGTTTCTCGGAGCAGGTTTCTTTTGGAGTAGATACAAGATGCCCTACTCTTGTCTTATTCTCAGAAGCCTCCAGGCAACCAGAGTATATGTCCTGTCTAGTCAGCCCTCCAAAATAAGTGAACTAAAAGCCAGTCCTTTGGGCAGTCTTCTGAAAAGTTGAAATGTTGCATGTACATTCCAACTCTTTTCCCTCCTGAGAGAAGCTGGGAGTGGGAGGTTATTTCCCAAATTATCCCACATTTAGCTATGGATAGGAACTGTGGTGAAGGAGGGTATGCTAGTTGAAACTTTCACCTTTATTTTCTGCAGCTTCCAATCTGGTTTGTTTTCCTGTCAGTCTTTAGATTTATGCAAGACACACACTAGTCCTTCAGGAACCTGCTCTAAAGCTAGAACATTGCACATATGTTTTAGTCTTCTTTTTCCCTCTCTGGAGAGAACCAAAGAACTGTTTTTCCCCAGTTATGCTTGCAAAGTGGGGAGTTTCTGTGGTGAGTGGGTATTAGAAACGTTTCTCCTGGCTGCAGTGAACTTGGTTTTATACTCACTTGTGACACATGAGATACTTATCTGTTCTCTAGATTTCTCACAAAAGGAATTGTGAATTGTTCTGATATGGCTAATCGAGTTGATCTCACTGTAGGGGGAAGGTGCGTCTGGCATTTCCTATTCCACCTTCTTGTTGTTGTCAACCTGTGAGTTTTAAATCTTTGGAGTGGATTCACAAGGGCTTGGACTCTATGAGGCATTTCTACATCCTATGACTGCTGCACTCAAGTGAGTATGCATCAAATGTTCACCGAAGGGATGTAAATGTGAATCAAGCTAGACTAGACCTAAAATTGTTGAGTACAAACCCTTGGCAACTTTTTCTTACTGGGATAACATGAGGTTTTAAATAAGTCTTAAATAAGTATTTAAGAGTAAAATTTGCTGTTGTCATGCTACTTCTTCCAAGTGAACGTTTTAGTCGCTCAGTCGTGTCTCATTCTTTGTGACCCTGTGGATTGTAGCCCACCAGGCTCCTCCAGCTGTGAAATTCTCCAGGCAAGAATACTGGAGTGGGTAGCCATTCCTGTCTCTAGGGAATCTTCCCTACCCAGGGATCGAACCCAGGTCTCCTGCATTTTAGGGGGATTCTTTACCATCGGAGCCACTAGAGAAGCCCTATTTCAAGTTCATTCATAAATTTTAAAAAAAGTGTTGAACGTTCCAGGTTGGTTTAACAGGAACCACTCAATCATATTTCTTTTTAAAAATACTTACATTATTAGCTTCCTTTACAGAGCTAGGGTCACAGGATTATTTGGCCAGCAGTGTAGAGATCACCCTGCCAACTCCTCCCACTCTTAATTTTGCAAATGAAGAGAAAGAGCCTGGCAGTTTTAAGGGTTGTTCAGAAATATCCCTGTTAATTGGAGAGGATGCAGTTACTAGAACTAAGGCCATCTTGAGTCTCGCTCTTTCTAATATACCAAAACCATATCTCAAGTCTGGAATAATTAAGATGTGTGAGAAATGCCTTAAATTGGTTGAGTAAAAAATGTACTTCAAAGGTGAATTTATTATTCAGAGATCATTATTTCAGGCACCCAGCTGTTACAGAACAAGCTGCCTAAAACTCCAACATTAACAGATGTCTGCTAAACACTTACTACTAATAATTGAAATAGTAAAGACAGTGTTACAGTTAGTCTACAAAAACAACAACAAAAAAACCCCACTGTTTTTATACTCTCTTTTTTATAAGTGTTAATTCATCTGTGTAGCACCTTGAATAAACATTCTGAATGAAGAAATTAAGGAGAAAAGCTTCAAGATACAGTGTGTGTAGGGGATAATAATTTAAACTATTTAAAAATCATTGCCTAGACAGTACATTTGACTTAGTGATTTGTGGGAAAATATATTCTAAGTGCAAAAAGATAAAACAAAGATGATCTGAGTAGGTTGCTTGTTTACATGATAAGATCAGATGTGAATCCTAGTACTAGAGGGAAAAATGACATAAAGATTAAATGACTAAGCATTTTTAATTTTTCCCTTTTCAGCACAATTTGAGACAAAGTAGTTTATCATTGATTTTAACTATTTGTGCATGTGTGCTCAGTAGTGTCAGATTCTGCTACGCTATGGACTGTAACCTGCCAAGCTTCTCTGTCCGTGGGATTCTCCGGGCACGAATACTGAAGTGGGTTGCCATTTCCTTCTGCAGGGGATTTTCCCAACCCAGGGATTCCCTGCAGTTCTTGCACTGGCAGCAGATTCTTTACCACTGAGCCACCTGGGAAGCTCCAGAACTCTATTATTTTCTATGTACATATTAGAAAGTAAACATATCTGATCTGTATGGCCATTTAATTGTAAAACCTAAATAAAAATAGCTTCAAGTATTCACTTTGTGTCAAGCATTTTGCTTACACAATGCTTAAAAGGAATTTTATAAGGAGTGTTCTATTATTATCCATTGTTATTGATGAAAGACCTGACATGTAAATTAAGTAACTTGTCACAAAAGTTAGTATTTTGAAGAGTTGGTCAAAATTCAAGAGCAAGGTCACAAAACTAGTATTTTGAAGAGTTGGAATGAAATCTAGGAGTTTAACCACTGTAAGATACAGACTCTCACATATAGAGCACAAAGCAGACAGTGGCTCTTAAAACTGGAATAGGGAGGTTGCTCATAAACTATTTTTGGAATCCAATAAAATGCAACTGTTGCCTCTTAAGTGAGGGAAAAATAAGGATAAGGCACATACACATGTATTTGAAACACATTTCAGTGTTTTCATGACCTTGTGAGTAACATTTGTGAACCTTGCTTGGGATTAAATGAGAGGATTTTAGGTTCAAGATGAAGGCTGCCTGTCGGAGAAAGCCATCCCTGAGCTCATTATTTCAATGGCTGTGTTTTTATTCCTGAGGAAATTGAGGCACCACAAGATTTACTATCTCTTCCAGGGTCCCCTAATGCCCTCCTCTCTCTACCACACTGCCATCTTTCCTACATCTAATTCAACAGGAAGCACTCTTCCTAATAGACAGATTAGAACAAGTTTAAATGTTTCAGTTACTAAGTCGTGTCTGACTCTTTGTGACCCATGGACTGCAGCACACCAGGCTTCCCTGTCCTTCACTTTCTCCTGAAGTTTGCCCAAGTTCATGTTAAAGTTCAAATGGATTCATGTAAATATACCATCAGCAGGAAATCACAAATAAACTTATTTTGTAAAATGAATGAGAAGATATGAGAAAATAAAAAATGCTCAGTTTTCTTTAAGGTCTAAAGAAATGGAGTGTGATTAGGGATGCCAGCTAAGATATTTAGACTCTTTGAAAGAGGGAGCTAAGACACTAAAAACATTTGACATTCATTCTTTCCTCTTATTTGCTTGTAAACACTATAAAAAAAACCCCAAAATTTGAAATCAGTGTCAATATAAATATTCTTAATAATCCTGTTGGTCTAGTTTAATTACAAATAACACTGGACTCAATGGGTTCCTCACATTTCCCACTTCAGTCTTGGAGAAGAAGAATATTTCCATTTTTAAACATTGCACAACCCTGAAAATAACCAACAAATCTGTTGTTTATAGGGAGCTTAAAGAGAATCTCTTTTTTCTCTAAATTAAATAATCTAAATCTATTATTTATTATGATATTTAGGAACTTTTGAGAACCTTGAAAGGAAATCTGTAAATTCTGATGTTAATTCACACAGAAAAATCGATTTGATAAATGCAAGGTTTGGATTCATTTTATTTAGGGTGAAATATACTTGAAATATGGGTTATGAATTATATTAATCTTTTCATCCTTGGGGCCCAAATGCTGACACTTCTCCATTAGGCACTTGAGAAGTTATAGTGATGGACAGTTCAGCAGCAGCCTCAAGCCATGGACCTTTCCAGCAGCCTAGTGGTCCAGTGATCAATATGCTATGACCTAGTGAAAGCTCCTACCGATGTTGTCATCACATTGTAGTTTGCAAATAATTCAAATCTGGATAGTCTGAACTGCTGTGATATTTATTTGTCCTCAGGTTTGCTTTTCTTAGAGGTTTTCTTTTTCCCCTCAATGCCCAATAAATTATTACACTTTACACAGAATAACATAGCAAAACAGTCATGAAATTGTGTTTGGAATCATTAAAAAGCCCCAGCTGTGGGCACTTTACTTAGATCTGTCTGAGTCTGTTTCTGTTTCTCTCTCTCCACCTATCTCTCTCAATATAAATATAAGAATAAGTATTACTACTTTAAAGTTATTGCAAGCCTTAAATGTGCTGAAACATATAAAACACTTAATATAATGCTTGATACCTAAATGATGTTCAGTCAATATTAATTATCATAATATTGTTAACATTTACAAATTTTCAAAAATATTTAAATACCTTGAAAAGGAAGGATTCTTTCAGATGAGATAGAAGAACAAAACAAAATAAAACAATGTGTGCGATCAGGAGAGTTCTTGACTTCAAATGAAAACTTCAGAATTGTTGCCTCAGCATTATCATTGGTTAGTGGGACACAGGCTCCCAAACTATAGATTGGAGGAGATATGCTAAATCTACTTATTTGAAAGCATTTGTGAAGCCCTACTATGCACAAAGCACTGAAATACAGCTGTGAACAAGATACAGTCTTTGCTCCCATAGAGCTTCCATTGTGGTGGGAGAGACAGAGGGAAATGTGTTTAAGAATACATAAGTAAGATAATTTTATACTATAGGATGATGGTACCATAAAATAAGAACATGGGTTAGAGAGCAAATAAGGGGAGAAAGGATCTGCATTAGATGTAGTGGGCGGGGAATGCCTTTGAGAAGGTGACATTCAAATCAATTAATGATGAAAATAGTCTAGCCATGGAAAGCCCTAAGGAAAGAGCAGGCAGAAAGAACCATGATTTAGGAACAAACTTGATCTGTAAGAAACATAAAGATCAATGTCATTGAAGTATAGTTAAGGCAGAAGAGAAGATCAAAGGTGAAGCTGAAAAACATAAAGGTCTTTCAATGATACCTAAGCTCTTTTCCTAATCTAATTTTCAAAGTTTATAAGACTGGACAGGAATCCTGATTTTTTTCTGTAGCTTAGAAGGAAATGAGATGACATATTCACTAATAGTTATAAATCCTGGGCTTATTCACTGATAAGATTTTTAAATTCTTTCATGTTTTGTAAATAAAAGAGATGGTTAAAAACGTGCACTATTTTGGAAACTAGTTTTTGTCTTTTTCATTAGGCTAAATTATAACTATTAAATGGCTCATATATTTCTATTGTCAGAAAGACAAAGAAAAGCAGTATGTCCTACACTTGTTAGAGCCGAAGGGAAGGACAGAACCAGAGAAATTCTGTATTTCCTATACTCTGTATTTCCTATATAAAAGTATATTCCTTTCAAATAAAAGTAAAAACACTTCATAATGTATGACTTATTTCTGCTATTTGGAATGTTGGTTTTATAGGAGGAGATTAATCTAGTGATACCTATAGATACAGTAATAACTTGTTTATGAGATGTTGATTTCTAAAATTAAAATCTTAGTAGTATCATATTTTCAATCTAAATTAATGCTTCATTAAGCTAATTAATTGCATGACAATGACTAGAACATTTAGAGATTGTGACTAATCATAATAACACAGTATTCCTTTACCAAGCCATAGGTTTAATGTAATATTTTGGAAATCAGATAATTTTTATGTAGGAGTAAAGTAAGCTAATATATATTTATGTTATGGGGCACCAATGTAACAGTATAATTAGAAAAGTAGGGTGACATAAAGATATTTGTATCTGGGGGAAATGAATTTTGATGCTGCACCGCTTATTTTCTCTCCATATCTCTGTCTCTCCATCTGTTTCTCTGTCTCCATCTCTGCATAGTGTATACATGGCCCTTACAAATCACTTTCTCTTGCTGGATCAATAGTGTACCCATCTGCGAAACAGAGTTGGCCTAAATGACTTGTAAGATCTCTTACATTTCTAAAAATGTCAGTTTGGGAAGATGGCATTCCTTAGGGAGAATCTGACCTCAGCCATTCCCACTGTTTCTTTTAATAACTTAATGCTGACAGCCCCAAATCTGTGTCTCTGTTTCTCTCCTGACATTTGGCCTTTTTGTCCAACAACTAACTGGACATTTCAGCTTAGATATGTTTGGTGCAGGTGCCTGAACTGCAGCTTGAGTAAAGCTGAACTTTTCATCCTTTCCATCCCTTTTACTCCGTTTGAGCTCCCTCTTTGAGTCAGTAGTACCAACAAACACACAGTCATTCAGGTCAGAATATGTGGTCATTCACAGCTCAGTCAGTAAAGAATCTGCCTGCAGTGCAGGAGACCTGGGTTCGATTCCTGGATTGGGAATATTCCCCAGAGAAGGAAATGGAAACCCACTCCAATATTCTTGCCTGGAGAATCCCATGGGCCAAGAGCCTGGCAGGCTACAGTCTATGGGGGTCACAAGAGTCAGACATGACTTAGCGATTAAACCACCACCACATGAATGTGAAAGTTCCAGTCTCTCAGTAGTGTCTGACTCTTTGCAACCCCATGGACTGTAGCCTACCAGGCTCCTCTGTCCATGGAATTCTCCAGGCAAGAATAATGGAGTGGGTTGCCATGCCCTCCTCCCTGGGTTGGGGATCTTCCCAACCCAGGGATCAAACCTGGGTCTCCCTCATTGCAGGCAGATTCTTTACCATCTGATCCATTAGAGAAGCCATTATAATGTGGTCACTATAACCCACAGCTAATTTGTCACCCAGTTGTAGATTATAACTCCCAAATGTCTCTCTAAACCACTCAGAGTTCCCATATCCCTACCCTAGTGTTAGGCAATGAAATTATCTTCTCTGAGCTGGGCATCTAAGGGCCATATGACTATTCTCCTACATGCCTGTCTTCCCTGTCTCAAAAGCAATCCCTGAGAAAGGTGAAACCAATAATATTTCTACTCTCTCTGACAAAGTCCCAAATATTATACATGTCCTTCAAGGTACAGCTTGGTCTCTACCTACTGACTAAGCTCTATGATTTGCCATTTTCTCCTTTGCTGCTGTGATTTGCCCACCCCTCTCTTATCTGTGACTTTTAATATCATGGCTGTTCTTTTGGGAAAATTACTCCTTCCAACAAGATCTTTCTTATTCCATGTATTTATTACAATGTAACTTTAAAATTAGATAAATTATATCCCATATTGAACCCTCCATTGGCTTCCCATTGCAATTAGAGTAAGCTATATATACTCCTTTATTTTATGAGATAAAATCCATACTTCTGTCAGAGTCTGCATATTCTGTCCCCAGCTTAGTTCTATGTCCTCAGGGTTGACAAAGTTCTTATCTTTACAGAAATATTCTTATCCAAGACCTTACAAGGAGCTAAGATCTTGATTGTTTCTCAGTTCTAATTGAAATTGCCTTTTCACCGCTAATCAGTCTCTTCATTGGTTTAACAGTGTTTTTTATTATCTGAAATTACTTTATTTATCACTTGCATATTATTTTTTCTCTTTAACTAAATTGGAAGCTTTCTCAGGGTCTTATCTGTTTTTTTCAACATCATTCCTTAGTTTCAGGAATACAATAGATACTAAAAAAAATGTTAGTGAATGAAATTCATCACTTATACTTCACATGCTGTGGAAGACATCTTGATTTCCTGGACCAAAAACAAATATGTTCCTAACATATCATATCTATATCTGTGTTTATCTTTGGATATGATGAACCACAATGACTATTTTAATAGCTTTATTAAGGTGTAGGTAGTTGATATACAAAAGACTATACATGTTTGTGTACAACTTGACAAGTTTAGACATATGCAAACATTTGCGATACTGTCACCACAATTAAGGTGACAGAAACCTCCCAGTTTCCTCATGTGTCCACTTTATGGGTTTATTTTGTTCTTCTTTGTGGTTGTATTGTCATTGTTTGATGCTGTTTGATGATGCTGTTGTTTGTTTTGTAGAGACACTTAATTTGAGATCTATTGTCTTAATTTTCTAGTATATCCTACCATACGGTTAACTATTAGGTATAGCAGATCTCTAGAATTTATTTATTCATCATAACTGAAACTTTGCATCTGTTGAATAACAACTTCCCATTCCCTGCACATCTGAACCCCTGGAAACCGCTATTGTATCTTCCACTTCTCTTTTGACTATTTTAAATAATTCCTCTGGGTACAATCAGGCAGCATTTCTCCTTCTGTAATTGACTTATTTCACTTAGCATAATGTCCTCAGGTTTATCCGTGTTGTCAGAACTTCCTTTTCTTTGAAGGCTGAATAATATTCTATTCTATTCTCTCTGTGTCTATCTATGTGCACACAGACACACACATACACATCCATCACATTTTTAATCCATTCTTCTATTGATCGATACTTGAATTGTTTCCATATCTTGGCTATTGTAAACAATACTGCAATGAGCAGATATCTGTTTGAGATCCTAATTTCAGTTTTCTTGGATACCCGCTCAGGAGATGGAAGCTGGATTGTAATGTAAGTTAATTTTTAATTTTTTGAGAGGCCTCCTTAGTTTTTGCCATAGTGGCAGGACTATTTTACATTCCCACCAATAATGCACTTTTCAAATTTCTCCACAACCTTGTCAACACTTGTCGTCTTCTTTTTTTTTTTTTCAGTAATAGCCATCCTAACAGGTGTGAAGTGATATTTTATTTTGGTTTTGATTTAGACATATATATGTGATATAATGAGGAGATATAATAGTCTATAAGAAGTTTTCAAAGAAAACAATGAAAATAATAGGAAATATCAATTAAGGAGATAGAAGTTAGTAGAAGTAAATATATCTTGTGTGTATAGAAGGAATAGAACATTTGATAATATGAGATCCAGCCCTAATTTCCTTTGATTCTTGCCAGCTTTCTGCTTTCAGTAACATTATATTGGATGGTGGCTCCTGTCTGGTGGTCTTTGTATGAGGCCTTGTTCCTTGTACTATACTTCTTTTCATAGAGCATCTGGGTAAGCCTCTGTTCTTTGCCGTGAATCAGGCCTTAGGCAAATAAAGACTGAAAGTGAAAGTTTGCTCAGTCGTGTCCGACTCTTTGCAACCCCGTGGCCTATACAGTCCATGAAATTCTCCAGGCCAGAATTCTGGAGTGGGTAGCCCTTCCCTTTTCCAGGGGAATCTTCCCAACCCCGTGATTGGACCCAGGTCTCCCTGCATTGCAAGCAAATTCTTTACCAGTTGAGCCACAAGGGAAGCCCCAAATAAATATGTGGTATGTTCGAAAGGTTCTGGGTGATATAAAGAAAACAGGACTTGAATTTCATCAATATGCTAGTTATTTCTCTGTTTTGGAAGCTAGTGTTTATTAATTCTCATATATTTTCTTTTTAATATCTGTAGAGGCTATCTAGGAATATATCTTTGTGATTTTAATATCATATCAGTGAAAGAATTGGGTTCAGATATATTCCTGGCTTTTGTGAGCTCACAGCCCATCCAACTGAGTTGAATATATGCAGCTTCCTCCAGCTTGGTACCATGGGTGCCATCTCTCAGAAAGCACTCACTGTACCACCCTCCTGCTCTGGATCCCTCCACTTTGAAATCTATTTCCCACTGAGATTTTAGTTTGTGACTTTGTATGAGCTGTTTTTCTGTTAACTGCAATCTAGTCTTCTTGCAACAGCAGGTTGTTGATAGCCCAAAGTAATATTTTCCTTAGAAATCTAGAGGAGGCATGTTTTTAGGCATCCCAAATGCTCTACCAGCAAAGGTTGGTTGTTAATTGATTGATTGTGTCAGTTTTCTTATCCTACTCAGAAATTACCTCCCACTATCAGGTTGGAAAACCTAGGCAAGAGAGAAAGAAAGTGAATCACTCAACCTCACATAGAACAAGAATTGGAAACTTTCTTCCCAACCTAGGGGTCTTAAACTACCTTCCCCAATCCATACTTGATCTAGATACTGATTAGGTGCTGGTACCCTGAGGCCAGATGGCCTCAGTGGAACCATACTCTATCATTTACTAAGCTGTATTGACCTAGGAGAAAGAATGGAGATAATAATCATAACTGTCTCATAGATTTTTTTGTGAGGATTAATTGAGATGATGTAGGTAAATCATCTGGCATGGTGCCTAGTACACATTAAGTACTGAAATATATTTTCTATTACTGCAGCAGCAGTGCATAGCATGATAAATGGTTTATTAAAGTTAAGTCAAATCAAATCAGTTATGAATGTTTGGTGAAGTGCCTCTTCCCAGTGCTTTGTGTCCTAGGAAAATACAAACAAAGTAGAATCCAGCCTTCAGTTTCATGATGCTAATACAGCAGTTGAGTCGAAAAGGCTACCTGTGAAAAGTTAATTTAACAGATACAGTAGTTATTGAGTATTTGGCCTCTGTGATGCAACAAAGAGTCCGACTTTAGTAGAATTTACATTTCAGTTTGGGAAGACTGGCAAATATTGATCCTCTTAATAAAAAAGTAATATGTAGAGAATGAGGGAATTAGGTTTTAAAAAGATTAGATTGAGTGAATGCCATTTGAAATAGGGAAGTCAGGTAGGCCTCCATGGGTAGATGATGTTCGAGAAAGACTTGAGGTCAGTTTGACTAGTCAGGCCACTATAGAATCAGAGGCTTAATATTTGGTGGAACACACAATCTGCTTTATTTGGACTCTGGAAGGATTCAAGTCAGTAAGGACTCAAAGGCAAATGTGGATAAGGCATTTCAAGTGGGACACAAGAGCAGGGTTTAGTACTTGGTTTGCTTATGTTTTTATTAAGCATTGAATAATTATTGAATGGGCTTCCCAGGTGGCTCAGTGGTAAAGAGTCCACCTGCAATGCAGGAGACATGGGTTCAATCCCTGGATTGGGAAGATCCCCTGAAGAAGGAAATAGCAGCCCATTCCATTATCCTTGCCTGGAAAATCTCATGAACAGAGGACCCTGGCAGGCTATAGTCCTTGGGATCATAAAAGAGCCAGACATGACTTAGTAACTAAACGATAACAACAACAATACTGAGTACCCCTAGTAGGAAAAAAAAAAAAAAAAAAAACTTTTAGGAAAAGGAAATATCCAGAACAAAATTTGATAATGTGACTTACAGGCCCCTCTACTTTCTTCCCCTTTCCTCATCTGTAACAAAAATTATTATTCAATTATATTAAACCTATTAACAGCCTCAGAATCTCTCTCAATATATGGCTTCAGAAAGCTAAATCAGTATATCACAGTTGACTTGTGAGATGAGGTCTGTTTTTAGGCAAGCAGCTTAATTCCTGTATTGCATAAGTGTTATGATCTTGCAAGACTTCATTCACATTTAGGACAGATCTGCTATCAAGGGTTTTCTGACATTCTGGTCTGCTTACAGATTTTTAATCTATCTTTCCTTAATACTTGTTCCTGTTTTATTTCCAAAATCCTCTCCTATCACCCACCCGGCAATTTTAGATAATGAGATATTTTTGTTCATAGCAGTTTAGAGCCTTGTGCATAAATGTAGTGAGTGGCTGCCTACATAATGTGATGGAGGGTAGGTATATCAAGTTATCTGTTCCATGTTTTTTTTTTTATGATAACCAACAATTACAGCTCTGTTTATTTGTGTTGATATGTTTTTACCATGGTTCATATACCTGGTGGGCTACAGTCCATGGAGCTGCAAAGAATCAGACACAACTAAGCAACTTTTACTCACTCATTCACTCAGTGCTTTATAGTTTGATATTCTCTCCATTAATACACCTAAACTTATAATATTGTGCCTTTTATAGTATGCTTCAAACATACAAGTTTATCCTGGCTTCCTGAAGCAATGATGTTGGGAATACTGGTACCTTATGAACTTATTTTTCACTTGTCCACAGTGACTTTTTTCATCCCCGTTCTATTAAATTAAAAGGCAAGCAGCTCAACTCTCATACTGCCTAAGTGGCATGCTAAATTACAAGTGTTCCCACACTCTGTAAATAATTGTTTAGGACAGAAAATGCAGGCCTGTACTATTGATTCAGGAACTCAGGCTTTTTAAACACAGTATAAAAAATCAAAAGGGAATCAAAGCCAATTGCTTTGGAAAGGGAAAAAAAAGAACTGAGTTGCCTCATCATTACAGACCATTTTGAAGGTTTTTTAAAAGCTTTCCCCAGACTCATTTATGGTATTTGGTTCAAGAGAATAAAAATGTTTACCACCATGAAGCAAATTTCATTAAGTGAATGTCAAATTTGTGGGGGGAACTAAGTCTCTATTGAAGTTGTTGCCCTGCTTCTTGAAAGTTGAACGATGGTGTTCTGAAAGAAGATAAATATGGGCTATATTTTTAGAGTGCCATGTGCCTTCTCTATGTGGCAACAAAATCAGAAACCACACTTTGTAGGAGTTGAGGCATGGTGGAGAGCAGTGCTTTGAAGAGTATTTTGGAAAACCCACACAGTCCCACTTGTATCAGGCCTATACAGCAAGGCTACTAGAGAGCTAATAATATCTGTGTGGTAGTTGTGGTGCTGCTGTGTTAAATGTACGCATAACTAGAAATAGTAATTGAAAATAATGCACACACAAATGCAGGTGCAGAGTGAAAGAAAGGGAGGGGGGGATGGGGAGGATTCTATAAACAGAACGTAAAACATGGGAGTAATGGTTACATTTAAGAGAAATCTGAAAACAGGAAGTCTGTGATGGCAAATGAGAAAAATTAGCTTTAAGACTAGCTTACATGGGTATAAGTAAGAGGACGTGTGTGTGTATAACTAAGTATGTAGATTTCCAACTTACCACTGGTACTTAAGAGAATGTTTGGTTTGTGTTCCTAGGCCCTAGGCCCTAGGCCCTAGAGGAAAGACCTGCAGTTCAGTGGAGAGCTCATTATATTGGGAATTAAGACTTTGAAACCTGTTCTGCTTTTCTGCCGTATCCAGTGGCACTGTCATGGACCATGGTCTTGCTCACTCTAATTCTCAGCTTCAGTGTTAGTAAACTGAGATCTTACAGTTCTCACTGTCCTCTATAAGTTGAATTAGGTCCTAATTCAAAAACATGTGTGTTCACATATTTATGTATTCAGGCACTTAATGTGAAGCCAGTACCCTAGACTTTTTTCATGTCTTTCTCACAATCGCTGTTAGGGTGAGATGCTATTAGCATCTCATTCTTCAATTTAGGAAACAAGCTTGAACGGGATTTGTTATCTTACTCATAGTTACTCTGTACCAGAGAGTGCAGACAAATTTTAAAGCCAAGTCCTTAACGCAGGAGTAGTGTTTCTAACTGTTACCTATTTCTGCCCTTGCAATATTTCATGATGCTATAAAGGTGATTATTTTTATATGGTCCAAGCCTCTAAAATATTTGTTTGCGCCATCTCAATGTACATAGACAGTTGGGGATAGATATCCTGGGCCTCTGTAACTAAAGTGAGATAGATACTATATATATGTATTTTTTTTTTTCTCTACTGCTGGTTTGAATCTCTTAATTAATGAGAAGAGTCATAAAATATGGTCTTGCTATTCTGTGGTGAAAGAGTTAGGGATGAGGAAGTCTTTAATGATCAGAGAATACTGATTTTCAGTTGTTAAGCCACATCACGAACACTTAGCTATCTGGATACACTGCACATGCCTCTAAACAAGTATAGAGATGTAAACATAGAGAAGAGACAAGTGGACACAGAGGGGGAAGAGGTGGGGCAGGATGAATTAGGAGACTGGGATTGACACATATACACTAGGCCCTTGGAGAGTAAGGAGATCAAAATAGGGCTCGATAAAGGACAGAAATGGTATGGACCTAACAGAAGCAGAAGATATTAAGAAGAGGTGGCAAGAATACACAGAAGAACTGTACAAAAATGATCTTCATGACCAAGATAATCATGATGGTGTGATCACTCACCTAGAGCCAGACATCCTGGAATGTAAAGTCAGTGGCCTTAGAAAGCATCACTATGAACAAAGCTAGTGGAGGTGATGGAATTCCAGTTGAGCTATTTCAAATCCTGAAAGATGATGCTGTGAAAGTGCTGCACTCAATATGCCAGCAAATTTGGAAAACTCAGCAGTGGCCACAGGACTGGAAAAGGTCAGTTTTCATTCCAATCCCAAAGAAAGGCAATGCCAAAGAATGNGTGGAGGTGATGGAATTCCAGTTGAGCTATTTCAAATCCTGAAAGATGATGCTGTGAAAGTGCTGCACTCAATATGCCAGCAAATTTGGAAAACTCAGCAATGGCCACAGGACTGGAAAAGGTCAGTTTTCATTCCAATACCAAAGAAAGGCAATGCCAAAAAAATGCTCAAACTACTGCACAGTTGCACTCATCTCACATGCTAGTAAAGTAATTCTCAAAATTCTCCAAGCCAGGCTTCAGCAATACGTGAACCATGAACTTCCAGATATTCAAGCTGGATTTAGAAAGGGCAGAAGAACCAGAGATCAAATTGCCAACATCTGCTGGATCATCAAAAAAGTGAGAGAATTCTAGAAAAATATCTATTTCTGGTTTATTGACTACACCAAAGCCTTTGACTGTGTGGATCATAATAAACTGTGGAAAATTCTGAAAGAGATGTGAATACCAGATCACCTGATCTGCCTCTTGAGAAACCTGTATGCAAGTCAGTCAGGAAGCAACAATTAGAACTGGACATGGAAAAACAGACTGGTTCCAAACAAGAAAAGGAGTACATCAAGGCTGTATATTGTCAGCCTGCTTATTTAACTTATATGCAGAGTACATCATGAGAAACACTGGGCTGGATGAAGCACAAGCTGGAATCAAGAATGCTGGGAGAAATATAAACAACTTCAGATATGCAGATGACACCACCCTTATGGCACAAAGTGAAGAGGAACTAAAAACTCTTGATGAAAGTAAAAGAGGAGAGTGAAAAAATTGACTTAAAGCTCAACATTCAGAAAACGAAGATCATGGCATCTGGTCCCATCAATTCATGAGAAATAGATGGGGAAACAGTGGGAATAGTGTCAGACATTATTTTGGGGGGCTCAAAAGTCACTGCAGATGGTGACTGCAGCCATGAAATTAAAAGACGCTCACTCCTTAGAAGGAAAGTTATGAACAACCTAGATAGCATATTCAAAAGCAGAGACATTTCTTTGCCAACAAACATCTGTCTAGTCAAGGCTATGGTTTTTCCAGTGGTCATGCATGGATGTGAGAGTTGGACTGTGAAGAAAGCTGAGCACCGAAGAATTGATGCTTTTGAACTGTGGTGTTAGAGATGACTCTTGAGAATCCCTTGGACTGCAAGAAGATCCAACCAGTCTATCCTAAAGGAGATCAGTCCTGGGTGTTCATTGAAAGGACTGATCCTGAAGCTGAAACTCCGATACTTCAGCTACCTCATGCGAATAATTGACTCATTGGAAAAGACCCTGATGCTGGGAAGGGTTGAGGGCAGGAGGAAAAGGGGACAACAGAGGATGAGATGGCTGGATGGCATCACCAACTCGATGGACATCAGTTTGGGTAAACTCCAGGAGTTGGTGATGGACAGGAAGGCCTGGCATACTGAGATTCATGGGGTCGCAGAGAGTTGTACATGACTGAGTGACTGAACTGAACTGAAAGGAAATCAATCCTGAATATTCATTAGAAGGGCTGATGCTGAAGCTGAAACTCCAGTACTTGGGCCACCTGATGCAAAGAACTGACTTATTAGAAAAGACACTGATGTTGGGAAAGATTGAAGACAGGAGGAGAAGGGGATGACAAAGGATGAGATGGATGGCATCACTGAATCGATGGACATGAGTTTGAGTAAGATATAAAGTTGGTAATGGACAGGGAAGCCTGGCATTCTGTGGTCCGTGGGATCTCCAAGAGTTGCACATGACTTAGCGATTGAACTGAACACTACCATGTGTAAAATAGATAGCCAGTGGGAACCTGATGTATAGCTCAGGGAGCTCAGCTCAGTGCACTGTGGTGACCTAGAGAGGTGTGAAGGAGATCCAAGACAGAGGGAGATACATGTATAGCAGAAGCAAACACAGCACTGTAAAGCAACTATGTGCATGTGTTAGTTGCTCAGTTGTGTCCAACTCTCTACAACCCCTTGAGCTCACCAGGCTACTTTGTGCATGGACTTCTCCAGATAAGAATACTTGAGTGGGTTACTATTCCTCTCCTCCAGGAGATCTTCCTGATCCAGAGATTGAACCTGGGTCTCTTACATTGCAGGCAGACTCTTCCCTGAGTCACTACGGAAGCCCCAAAACAACTACACCCCAACTATATATATGATCTGTGTCAATTAAAAAAAAAAAGTCTGTCCTCTAAAGTATATTAAAAGGAAATATCTCCATTAGAAAATGTTACATACATAGTCAAATAATTTTTTTTTTTGGAATTACACTAGCAACACTAGAAAATTATGATAGGGACTTAGAGGAAGTGTGTAGAGCCTGAAAACAGGCTTTTCCAACACTGCTAATGAATTCTTAATCCTCAAAAATTTTGTCCCCATCCTTTTAACCTGTCACCATCACCATCACTACCATCATCTTCATGGCTGGTTCTTTCCACATCTGTTTAGTATATTGCTCTTGACTTAGAACTGCTGTTAGCTTAAATTCAACAAATGGCTATTAAGCACCAATTNCCTGAAAACAGGCTTTTCCAACACTGCTAATGAATTCTTAATCCTCAAAAATTTTGTCCCCATCCTTTTAACCTGTCACCATCACCATCACTACCATCATCTTCATGGCTGGTTCTTTCCACATCTGTTTAGTATATTGCTCTTGACTTAGAACTGCTGTTAGCTTAAATTCAACAAATGGCTATTAAGCACCAATTAAATACAGCTTAATATGAAACTTAATATGAAACACTTTTAGCTTCCACTAAAAGGTGAAAGAAAGGTGAAAGACGGAACAAAGTTATTGCTAGTTTTATTTACGATTCAGTGGAAAAATACTGTTAACTCTTCAGGAAGAAATATTATCCAAATAATTTGATTTGATCAAATAGTAAAAAGTTATACTTCCTTTATAGAGTCAGCTAACATTATCTGTTATTTTAACTCTCCCTTTCCTCTCTCAATTATCTTTTTTCAAACTTATGTGGGTATTTGCATGAAAATGCTGATCATAGAAAATAGTTTGTCTTGTGTAAACTATAAGGAAGCACAAAACCCAAATAGCTATTCAGTAGGATTCGGATCATGGTTATGATTGCAATATTATGACTTTGCTATCCTGATAGTAGCCAACCAATCACGGCAGAACTAACTTCCTCCTGGGTGATGGGAGTGCTAGCTGGTTTGAAGTGATGAAGATCCAGAAAACTTGTGAGATATGGAAAGCCAAGGGGGGAAAAAATAGTTATGGCTCAGTCAGCTTCATTTAAAAATTAACTTTAAAAACGCTATGCCTTAACCAAGTTGACATCATTAATGATGTTACGTCCTTCTCAAAAATGCTGTTGCTCCTAATTTGAAACAAGCACTTTCTTTAGGGCTAATTAAGCTGATGAATGACATTTCCAAAGACCACAGAGTTAACGTGTTCAGTCTATAGCAAAGGCAGGGATGTTGGTTACGATGACTTAGAATTTGGAGTTCCAAAAATAACTACTTTTTTTTACTCTGGGAAAGCATGGATTGGGTGAAAGAAAAAAAGAACTACTTCATTAATATTTTTATTTTGTTTTCTTTCTGCATTTCTCCTTTTTCTACAAAAGGAAAATAATAAATATAGACTTATCAGTTCAGTTCAGTTCATTCGCTCAGTCGTGTCTGACTCTTTGCGACCCCATGAATTACAGCACGCCAGGCCTCCCTGTCCATCACCAATGCCCAGAGTTTACCCAAATTCATGTCCATCGAGTTGGTGATGCCATCCAGCCATCTCATCCTCTGTCGTCCCCTTCTCCTCCTGCCCCCAATCCCTCCCAGCATCAGGGTCTTTTCCAATGAGTCAACACTTCATGTGAGGTGGCCAAAATATTGGAGTTTCAGCTTCAACATCAGTCCTTCCAATGAACACTCAGGACTGATCTCCTTCAGAATGGACTGGTTGGATCTCCTTGCAGTCCAAGGGACTCTCAAGAATCTTCTCCAACAGCACAGTTCAAAAGCATCAATTCTTTGGTGCTCAGCTTTCTTCACAGTCCAACTCTCACATCCATACATGACCACTGGAAAAACCATAGCCTTGACTAGATGTACATTTGTTGGCAAAGTAATGTCTCTGCTTTTGAATATGCTATCTAGGTTGGTCATAACTTTCCTTCTAAGGAGTAAGAGTCTTTTAATTTCATGGCTGCAGTCACCATCTGCAGTGATTTTAGAGCCCCCAAATATAAAGTCTGACACTGTTTCCACTGTTTCCCCATCTATTTTCTATGAACTGATGGGACCAGGTGCCATGATCTTAGTTTTCTGAATGTTGAGCCAATGTTGAGCCAATGTTTAAGCCAGCTTTTTCCCTCTCCTATTTCACTTTCATCAAGAGGCTCTTTAGTTCCTCTTCACTTTCTGCCATAAGGGTGGTGTCATCTGCATATCTGAGGTTATTGATATTTCTCCCGGCATTCTTGATTCCAGCTTGTGCTTCTTCCAGCCCAGCATTTCTCATGATGTACTCTGCATATAAGTTAAATAAGCAGGCTGACAATATACAGCCTTGACATACTCCTTTTCCTATTTGGAACCAGTCTGTTGTTCCATGTCCAGTTCTAACTGTTGCTTCCTGACCTGCATAACGGCTTCTCAAGAGGCAGATCAGGTGGTCTGGTGTTTCCCATCTCTTTCAGAATTTTCCACAGTTTATTGTGATCTTTCCCTGGTGGCTCAGATGGTAAAGCATCTATCTACAATGCAGGAGACCCAGGTTCGATCCCTGGGTCGGGAAGATCTCCTGGAGAAGGAAATGGCAGTCCACTCCAGTACTATTGCCTGGAAAATCTCAAGGACAGAGGAGCCTGGTGGGCTACAGTCCATGGGGTGGCAAAGAGTCGGTCACAACTGAGCGACTTCACTTTCACTTTCACACAGTCTAAGGCTTTGGTGNGGGTCGGGAAGATCTCCTGGAGAAGGAAATGGCAGTCCACTCCAGTACTATTGCCTGGAAAATCTCAAGGACAGAGGAGCCTGGTGGGCTACAGTCCATGGGGTGGCAAAGAGTCGGTCACAACTGAGCGACTTCACTTTCACTTTCACACAGTCTAAGGCTTTGGTGTAGTCAATAAAGCAGAAATAGATGTTTTTCTGGAATTCTCTTGCTTTTTTGATGATCCAGCAGATGTTGGCAATTTAATCTCTGGTTCCTCTGCCTCTTGTAAAACCAGCTTGAACATCTGGAAGAGGGCATTTATTTGTTGCAACATTGACATCTATTAATTTTTCCCATCCAATAGTAATTGTTTCTCTTGTAAGACATTTACCCCATTCTTAGAATAGTTTGTGTGATATTGATCTCACCCTAAGCTTCAGGACTGGGTCTTGACTGCCTTAAGGCACTAGAAGAATCTTGGTCTGTTGTGATTAAATCAGAAATGGACACATGGTCTAATTGGTGGCCATGAGCTAGTAAGAAACAGATTGTTTCAGGAAAATAAAAGTTTACTTGTTTAGAAGGAACTATGACAGCATTCCACTCACTGGATCCAGACAGGATATTTTTATCACAAAGTGAAAGTGAAAGTCGCCTAGTCATGTCCAACTCTTTGTGACCCCATGGACTATTCTCCAGGCCAGAATACTGGAGTGGGTAGCCTTTCACTTCTTCAGGGGATCTTCCCAACCCAGAGATGGGACCCAGGTCTCCCACACTGCAGACAGATTCTTTACCAGCTGAGCCACAAGGGAAGCCCAAGAATACTCAAGTGGGTAGCCTATCCCTTCTCCAGAGGATATTCCTGACCTAGGAATTGAACTGGGATCTCCTGCATTGCCGGCGGATTCTTTACCAACTGAGCTGTGAGGGAAGCCCTTTTTATCTTAAGGTGTGATTGTATCTGTGAATGAAGCAGAAGTAGAGTGACTAAATGCAAAGTATGGCATCAGGGGTAGGGGTGGGGGAAACCAAAAACTCAAAGCTGGTTCTGATCTCAATGAGTCCTAAATTATTTTCTTCTGAAGAGGAACTGCTCCTGAAGTACACAGATCTGGAGCCAGTAAATGTATTTTCTTTATGTAGACAGTTTAGACAGATTTAAAGAGGTAGGAAGAGTCCTGATATAGTTAAACCACAAAGATCTGAAGAAGAAAGTGAAAAATTAGCCATACCCTACTCACCCAGACATATCAATCATTCCAATATTGGTGAGATGTTAAGCTCTTTTGGATTCTTCCAGACAGATTAGAGGAAAAGTTAGATAATTATTTCTGTACTCTTGAGACAAAGGAGGACTTTTCAGGTATTTCACTGGAGCTGGAAACTATAATGAAAAAGGTCAATCTAACCTCGTAGAAGTTTAAAACTTTTTATACAGAGAAAAGTAGTAGTAGTAGTTTGTTGCTCAGTTGTCTCCGACTCTTTGCAACTCCATGGACTGTAGCCTACCAGGCTCATCCCTCCATGGAATTCTCCAGGCAAGAGTACTGGAATAGGTTGCCATTTCCTTCTCCAGGGGATCTTCTCGACCCAGGGATTGAACCAGAGTCTTCTGCATTCCAGGCAAAAGACATGATAAACTGGAAAAAATAAATGCAACAGTACATGTGTGTGTGTTAGTTGCTCAGTTATGTTGGACTCTTTGTGACTCCATGGATTGTAACCCACCAGGCTGTTCTGTACATGAGATTCTGCAGGCAAGAATACTGGAGTGGGTAGCCATTTCCTTCTCCAGGGGATCTTCCCAACTCAGGGATCGAATCCAGGTCTCCTGCATTGCAGGCAGATGTTTTACCATCTGAGCTACTAGGGAAGCCCTGAGCTAAAGAATTAATATTATTAATATATAAACAACTTTCTCAAATTAGTAATCAAAAGTTGAATAAAAGTAAAAAGCATGGAAAATAAATAGGTTATTCACTGAAGAAGAAACATATATATGTACACTGCTGCTGCTAAGTCGCTTCAGTCATGTCCGATTCTCTGCGACCCCATGGATTGCAGCCCACCTGGCTCCTCCGTCCATGTGATTTTCCAGGCAAGAGTACTGGAGTGGGTTGCCATTGCTTTCTCTATATATGTATCTCCAAATAATCAGCTCTACTCTGGCTAGCTTTGAGACTTTGAGCAATGAATCTTACTTCTCTACTTTGCACTTCTTTATTGGTTAAAACAGGGCTTCCCTGGTGGCTCAGATGATAAAGAAGCTGCCTACAATGCAGGGGACCTGGGTTTGATCCCTGGGTCAAGAATTCCTTGGAGAAGGGAGCTACCCTCTCCAGTATTCTTGCCTGAAGAATTTCATGGACATAGGGGTCTGGTGGGCTATGGTCCATGGGGTCGCAAAGAGTTGGACATGACTGAGTGACTAACACCTTCACTTCACTTTTCATTCTTTAAAACAGGGATAAAGTCATCTGCTTCACAGCATTTTTATAAACTCAAAATGAAAAAAAGATCATGTGAAATATTTTTAAATATGAAGCATTAGATTTAGGAAATGGCCTCCAAATTTACTTGTATGGTTGTCTTATCTCTTGTCATTTTGCTTGTGGAAGAAGAGGAGTAACCAAGAAGCCCTTGTGATTTAGAAAGTTTGTTTGCAACTTCTGATTGCTAAGTTTCGATCATAATATCGTACCCTGTTTGGGTCAATGGATTCAATGACCAAAGTAGTTAAGCTACAACTAGAGCAATAAGTTTAATGTGCAAGTGATTGATGTGTTGCTACAAAGTACTCATGGCCAAGGCTAGGGAGGAAAACAGTTGCTACCATCAAGAGCCAATTCTAGATAGACAGATAGTATTTTAAATACTTTTCAAGTGTTATCTCTGGATCTTTACAATGACCCTGTAAGGGTATTATGTAGCAGTTTTTTTTTTTTTTTTGGGGGGGGGTAGAAATTGATGCTCTCAGAGACTAAGTAACTTGCTTAACTAATAAAGAAGAGAGCCAAATAGTGGGTTCAGGTCAGAGTCACACACTCATGCTGCTCTTTTGCTTCTAATGTTATAGTCAGGTAGTTATTTTGAGTGAAAAAGGATACTAGAATATCGGGATTATATATGCAACATTTTTCTTGTATTTTCTCTACATATATATTGGTGTCCTACCCTCAAATCAAGACTGGGTGTGGAACAAATCTTTCAGAAGCCAATGAGTGCCAAGCACTATGCTTGATGTTGGAAAGTTTAAAAAATGAGATTAGGTGGCATTTCTGCCCAGAACACATTATTTCTTGTTTTCTCAGCTTATAGCACAGGCTGCTTCATTCTTAGTTTCTCATTGCATGCATCACCATTTGCAATTGCATTATTAACCTCTATAAGACTCAGGGCTATGAAGTTTAACATTCTTAGGTTGAAATCATCACTTTGCTACTTGCTCACAGCTAACTAGTTTGCTACTTGCTAACTGTATAACTCTATAAGTTTCCTCCTTATCAAATGAGGAGAATAACAACTTTTTGATAGCATTGATATGAGAATTGAGATATTTTGCATAAAACACTTACCAGAATACCTAGAACACAGTGAGCATCCAACTAATGATGCATTTGATAACAGTTATTATTATGGTTGATTTCTATATCCAAGTCTGAAGGTGATGCATTTCAGTGAAAAACTTTAGTCTACTTTGGTTTCATCAAAATCAGCAATGAGTTGAATTAATAGAGCTCTATATAGGGGACGATAATTTTAGTTTGAGGACACTAGGACCTTCAAATTTCAGTTTTCATTATATTGCTAAAAAGAAAAGCAATATATTTATCTGAGATCGACCACAGAGTTAGAAATTCTCATGAACCCTTGATGGGGCTAAAGTGCCCATGGATTTTAATCTCAGGACAAAGTCAGCAGAAGAGAACAGCAACAGTTGGAATACTCCTAGGTCACAGTATTTTAAAAGATGTCTCATGGTCCATTGCATTCCAAATTGTATACATTTTTATTTTAATATTGAGATCTCTGACAACCTGACTGGTTCCCTGAGGATTCTACCCAGGATAGAGCAGAATCACATTGCACCTCTTCCCGAAATGAAAATGTCATCTGTTATTATATCAACATGACATTGTGTGCATTAGCATATTTCAAATACACACCAATTTACATAATGCTTAGAAAACCATCTTTCTGTGTTGCATAAAGCTTTCCATCTCTCCCCTTTATTTATTGCTTTTATTGGAGGCTGACACATCTATGCATAGGAAAATCGGTGTGCAAGTTAAAAGTGACTGTGAGCAGTGGGAATCCAGTATGGACTTCAACTCTGGCCAGAAAGAAGCATCCAGGTTCACTGTTCTCCCTAAAAGGACACTGGGGGACTCTTCATTTATTATGATCTGTGCCATTTTATGCATTTCCTATTTATTTCCACTATTCCATAAATCTATGAACTTCTGGCAGCACTTAGAAGTATTTGAACATTATTTTCTGTTGTCTTTATTGGTGGTAGATTTTACCTGTAAATAATTTTTAGAGAACTTTGGCTTCAGTTCAGTTCAGTTGCTCAGTCGTTTCTGACTCTTTGCAACCCCATGGACTGTAGCACACCAGGCCTCCCTGTCCATCACCAACTCCCGGAGTTTATGTAAACTCATGCCCATTGAATCGGTGATGCCAATCCAACAATCTCATCCTCTGTTATTCCCTTCTCCTGCCTTCAATCTTTCCCAGCATCAGGGTCTTATCTAATGAGTCAGCTCTTTGCTTCAGGTGCCAAAGTATTGGAGTTTCAGCTTCAACATCAGACCTTCCAGTGAATATTCAGGACTGATTCCCCTTAGGATGGACTGGTTGGATCTCCTTGCAGTCCAAGGGACTCTCAAGAGCCTTCTCTAGGACTACAGTTCAAAAGCATTAATTCTTCTATACTANATGTGCAAGTGATTGATGTGTTGCTACAAAGTACTCATGGCCAAGGCTAGGGAGGAAAACAGTTGCTACCATCAAGAGCCAATTCTAGATAGACAGATAGTATTTTAAATACTTTTCAAGTGTTATCTCTGGATCTTTACAATGACCCTGTAAGGGTATTATGTAGCAGTTTTTTTTTTTTTTTGGGGGGGGGTAGAAATTGATGCTCTCAGAGACTAAGTAACTTGCTTAACTAATAAAGAAGAGAGCCAAATAGTGGGTTCAGGTCAGAGTCACACACTCATGCTGCTCTTTTGCTTCTAATGTTATAGTCAGGTAGTTATTTTGAGTGAAAAAGGATACTAGAATATCGGGATTATATATGCAACATTTTTCTTGTATTTTCTCTACATATATATTGGTGTCCTACCCTCAAATCAAGACTGGGTGTGGAACAAATCTTTCAGAAGCCAATGAGTGCCAAGCACTATGCTTGATGTTGGAAAGTTTAAAAAATGAGATTAGGTGGCATTTCTGCCCAGAACACATTATTTCTTGTTTTCTCAGCTTATAGCACAGGCTGCTTCATTCTTAGTTTCTCATTGCATGCATCACCATTTGCAATTGCATTATTAACCTCTATAAGACTCAGGGCTATGAAGTTTAACATTCTTAGGTTGAAATCATCACTTTGCTACTTGCTCACAGCTAACTAGTTTGCTACTTGCTAACTGTATAACTCTATAAGTTTCCTCCTTATCAAATGAGGAGAATAACAACTTTTTGATAGCATTGATATGAGAATTGAGATATTTTGCATAAAACACTTACCAGAATACCTAGAACACAGTGAGCATCCAACTAATGATGCATTTGATAACAGTTATTATTATGGTTGATTTCTATATCCAAGTCTGAAGGTGATGCATTTCAGTGAAAAACTTTAGTCTACTTTGGTTTCATCAAAATCAGCAATGAGTTGAATTAATAGAGCTCTATATAGGGGACGATAATTTTAGTTTGAGGACACTAGGACCTTCAAATTTCAGTTTTCATTATATTGCTAAAAAGAAAAGCAATATATTTATCTGAGATCGACCACAGAGTTAGAAATTCTCATGAACCCTTGATGGGGCTAAAGTGCCCATGGATTTTAATCTCAGGACAAAGTCAGCAGAAGAGAACAGCAACAGTTGGAATACTCCTAGGTCACAGTATTTTAAAAGATGTCTCATGGTCCATTGCATTCCAAATTGTATACATTTTTATTTTAATATTGAGATCTCTGACAACCTGACTGGTTCCCTGAGGATTCTACCCAGGATAGAGCAGAATCACATTGCACCTCTTCCCGAAATGAAAATGTCATCTGTTATTATATCAACATGACATTGTGTGCATTAGCATATTTCAAATACACACCAATTTACATAATGCTTAGAAAACCATCTTTCTGTGTTGCATAAAGCTTTCCATCTCTCCCCTTTATTTATTGCTTTTATTGGAGGCTGACACATCTATGCATAGGAAAATCGGTGTGCAAGTTAAAAGTGACTGTGAGCAGTGGGAATCCAGTATGGACTTCAACTCTGGCCAGAAAGAAGCATCCAGGTTCACTGTTCTCCCTAAAAGGACACTGGGGGACTCTTCATTTATTATGATCTGTGCCATTTTATGCATTTCCTATTTATTTCCACTATTCCATAAATCTATGAACTTCTGGCAGCACTTAGAAGTATTTGAACATTATTTTCTGTTGTCTTTATTGGTGGTAGATTTTACCTGTAAATAATTTTTAGAGAACTTTGGCTTCAGTTCAGTTCAGTTGCTCAGTCGTTTCTGACTCTTTGCAACCCCATGGACTGTAGCACACCAGGCCTCCCTGTCCATCACCAACTCCCGGAGTTTATGTAAACTCATGCCCATTGAATCGGTGATGCCAATCCAACAATCTCATCCTCTGTTATTCCCTTCTCCTGCCTTCAATCTTTCCCAGCATCAGGGTCTTATCTAATGAGTCAGCTCTTTGCTTCAGGTGCCAAAGTATTGGAGTTTCAGCTTCAACATCAGACCTTCCAGTGAATATTCAGGACTGATTCCCCTTAGGATGGACTGGTTGGATCTCCTTGCAGTCCAAGGGACTCTCAAGAGCCTTCTCTAGGACTACAGTTCAAAAGCATTAATTCTTCTATACTAAGCTTTCTTTATAGTCCAACACTCACATCCATACATGACTACTGGAAAAACCATAGCCTTGACTAGACGGACCTTTGTTGACCTTTGTTCAGATTTTTCTTATCTCAGATGGAAATTGTTTCCAGATACATCTTTGAGACTCCTGGGAAAACAAACAAACCAACACTGAGATTGAATCAGGAGTGCAAAACATGTGTTTGGTAGAAAAACCTGTGGAAGGAAAAGGGAGGAGATAGGGTTGAGGAGGGAGACCTGGCAGACTGCAGTGCAGGTCTCATAAAGGCTATAGTAGCACAGAGGAAGGTTACCCATTAGAATATCCCTATGTTGGACAGAAATGGCTTGGGCCTTGTCCCATGGCTTTTCCCAGTCACTAGCTTAGGTTACTTATGGCGGAAAATGTGAGATGGACCCAGAGGAACTAACCCCTGGGAGCTGGCAGCTAACTAGAGTAGCCAGAGCTGGGTAGTAAGTCCTTTCTTGAAGTGGGGTCTAAGTGCATCTTTGGGCTTGTCACTTGGCTGCTGTCCTCCTACTGCAAAGTAGTATGTTTTTCCTTAAAGTTGGAGGTTTGGAAGGCATAAGTAAATGTAAGGAAACATGTGACTCTCCTCTTGTTCCAAAATACTCTTATAACTGAAATTCTGACTGCCTATTTGTGGGCTGTTAGGGAAAAGGCTGATCGCCACTGTTAGCTTGCAAGTCTTTTGGAGGTAGTGTATGGCATGGACAACTGCTGAATTCTCCTTTAGTCTTTCAAAGCCAAGTGGAAGCAAAAGTGGGTGCCTCTTGTTGTTCCAAAGAAGCTAATCACCAAACTGTTTTCACAGTTCATTTACAATTTACTGCAGGATAATATTCATAAGTCATCAGAGATATTGAAACTACTGGCCGTGCATTTCAGGGAACTATCTAGCTATTAATCACTCGGCAATCCCTGCTTGCTTGGTGAAACTGAGTGTAAGGAAAACGGCACTATCTCTCAGAGGATAAACGTGTGTATTTCTCTGAATGCTTGTGACATATGATACTTTCCCACAACTCACCTTCTTCCCATCTCCATCCCTTGCTCTGAACAAGAAGTTTGTTATATGTGTGCTTATCACTCAGTGGATCACACTGTGGATCCAGCATTCTGTGTGTTCAGGTGGTATTTAGCGTCTGCCAGTTGCACTGTCTGCTTACAGATGTTCCCTATAATATTTCATTAGGTAGTTGAGCTGACTCACTTGATGGTTCCTTTACAAATTGAAATGTTTTATTGCTTAATTATAGACATACTTAGAAATGCTGAAAATCCTGACTTTGGACTGAGAGTAGTTTTCATCATAAAGCCCTTGTCTCCTGGGCCATCTTCTCTTTTTTATGTTAGAAAGCATTCTGTTAAGATCCTTAAAAAAGTATGTACTTCCATATTCATCTTCCACCCGAGAGACTCATTCTTCATCTATAAAATGATAGAATTGGACTAAGGGAATTTTAATGTCTCATGTAGGCCTGTACCCGTGTGTTTCAAGGGAAATGCCTTTCCTCTCTGAAGACTAATAAAAAATAATGACTGGGCTGATTCTGCTGGACTCAGCCCACTCATTGACACAGGTGCAATAAGGTACCAGGCTCTAGGAGGGAAAGAGAGGGCTCTTATATCCAGAGGCCTCAGGAGAGATTTGACAATGTGACCTCTGTAAGAGAGCCCAGAAATAACAGTAGTTATTCCTCATTTTGTGCTTAAAATGTGCCCCTATGACTAGTGTTTATGTTTATTACATGGATAAAAACCCTATAAGAACAGCATCACTGACCCCATTTTATAGATGTCGAGAATGAGTCTAAAAAGAATAAGCAACATGGCTGTGGTCACTGGACTTTCAGGGGGCTGAGCAAGTTATGGACAAGAGTTCCACCTGATGCTGCTGTTCTGAGTCATCACTCTCTACTTCTCTGGTCATTTAATTGGTTCGTTCATTCTATGCTTGGGATCAAGACCCTGCATCATACCAAGGCTGATCAAAGAAAGGGTGAAGATTTGGTGGGGTGAGTCTGTGGTGGAGATGAGGAAGTTCTCTGTGTCCTTTGTGGATGAGATCACATTGTGTTTGTGCTGTCAGTTCAGTCGCTCAATCATGTCTGAATCTTTGCAGCCCCAACGACTGCAGCATGCCAGGCTTCCCTGTCCATCACCAGCTCCCAGAGCTTATTCAAACACATGTCCATCGAGTCGGTGATGACATCCAACCATCTTATCCTCTGTCATCCCCTTCTCCTCCTGCCTTCAGTCTCTGCCAGCATCAGGGTCTTTTCCATGGAGTCAGTTCTTCACATCAAGTGGCCAAACTATTTGAGTTTAAGCTCCAGCATCAGTCTTTTAGTGAATATTCAGGACTNGAGCATTCTTTGGCATTGCCTTTCTTTGTGATTGGAATGAAAACTGACCTTTTCCAGTCCTGTGGCCGCTGCTGAGTTTTCCAAGTTTACTAACATGTTGAGTGCAGCACTTTCACAGCATCATCTTTTAGGATTTGAAATAGCTCAACTGGAATTCCATCACCTCCACTAGCTTTGTTCATAGTGATGCTTCCTAAGGCCCACTTGACTTTCCATTCCAGGTTGTCTGGCTCTAGGTTGATGATAACACCATCATGAGTATGTGGGTCATGAAGATCTTGTTTGTACAGTTCTTCTGTGTATTCTTGCCGCCTCTTGCTTAATATCTTCTGCTTCTTTTAGATCCATACTATTTCTCTCATTTATTGTGTTAATCTTTGCATGAAATGTTCCCTTGGTATCTCTAATTTTCTTGAAAAGAACTCTAGTCTTTCCCATTCTGTTGTTTTCCTCTATTTCTTTGCATTGATCACTGAGGAAAGCATTCTTACCTCTCCTTGCTCTTCTTTGGAACTCTGGATTCAAATGGGTATATCTTTCCTTTTCTCCTTTGCCTTTTGCTTCTCTTCTATTCACAGCTATTTGTAAGGCTTCCGCCTTTTTGCATTTCTTTTTCTTGGGGATGGTCCCTGCCTCAGGGATCAAGAGAGTCCTCAGGACTGGACATTCCCAATATAGATAAACTCATATAACTTTTTAATTTAGCTGCCCTTAGTTAGGACATACAGTCCTCATCATGTGTTCCTCAGTCTCTAATATCTCCTATGACATTATGCCTGGCTCTTAGGTATTTGGGGGTTATTTTACCAACACTCCTATAAAAAGCTATGAGTTTATCTATATTGGGACTGTCCTGCCCTGAACTGATAACCATAGCCTTGGATTGCCCTAGATTATTGGTTCACTACTGAAGAACAAAAGTTTGAGAGGGTACCCAAGATCATATTATTTATCAGGTAATTCTCAAGCAAAAGCATGTCTACTGTAGAAAAGAAAGACAGACTGAATGCTAAGAGGACAATAAGATAAATTTCATATATAATCATATCTATCACATATTTACATACAAATATATAATTTTAATGTATATAATATATTCTATTTATAGAGTGCTATTTTGCTCTTTAAAGCTATTTAACACCCCTCTGAAGTCTTAACTGTACAAAAAAGAATTTAAAGAGAAACTGAGCCTCAGAGAAGGCAAATAACATTTACGAGTTCATATAATTGGTAGCAGAAATGGCTGGGGTTCTGATTTTGATACCTTACTCATAGCCACTGCACTGTAACTACTTTGACATGGTAGGTAGTGTCACCTATAACACCTATAGGCAGAGTGGGTCTATTTTGCAGAGGAGAAATTACTTTCAGCTACATGCCAGTCTTCTCCAAATTGCTGTTTAGCTTGCCTCTTAAAATTGTGTCAGCTTTATTGAACATTTGCCAAAATTTTTGAGAGAATATTCCTTTTGCTTGATGCCAGTGGTACTAATGGACAGGCTGTTCTTGCAGGATGCAGCAGACTCAGTTCCCAGTCAGGGATTATCAGCTGATGTTGAGCAGGATGATAGATCAAAAGATTTTGGCTCTCAAAGAAAATTGAGAGGCAAAAGTCAAAAAGAAAAAGAAAAACAAACAAACCTAAAGTTGTAAGTTAGCTTATCAAAGCAAGAGTGAATAAGACCAATAACAACACCAACAAAAAAAATTATGCATTCCTCTTATCATTCACACAAAGCTAGACATTAAGAAGAGAAAGAGAGATATACCTGTCCAAACCAAATCAATGACTAAAGGTCTGATAACAAATGCATGAAGGGAAGGGAAAGATGAAGATAAAGACTCCATTCTCTGAAAAGACATCAATGAGTGTGATTGGGTTCTGGAGCTCATAGGTTCATCCTTTTAATTCTTTGGTAGAGTCTCCAGTTATTGTATATGTGACCTCCTGAGCCATGGTTAGGAGTAATTTTTATCTCAAGGATGATTAATAGATCTGCGTAGAAGCTAAATGGTGAAGGGCTTGGAGGGCAGGGTAAAATAATTACTAGGCATTGTACATAGTGTTAAGAAACTGTTCTGTGTAGAAATAGAGATAATTTCATCTCTGGCTCAGATGATGCCTTTCTCTGAAGATTTTATCAACCTCAGCTCTTGTTTCTCTTTTTTTTCCTCTTAATTCCTCATGTAATTTATAATCCAGATGATCTAATTGAACTCTCAAGTATGTTAATTTTTAGCAAAAATGATTTGTTCATTTGCCATATATTGAGTATGTGCTATGAGCCAGGTATTCACTTCATGGCTAATGGTGGCCAGGGGTGTGGTTTTGATCATGTTCAATTTCAGTATTTATTAGACATACAAGTGCAGATGATGAGTAGGTAGTTGAATTTACCAGTCCAGAATTTGTGAGAGAGCCATAGCCAAGAAGTTCAAATTGAGTTTTATCAGCAGAGAGATGCTGTATAACGTCTTAAGATTATTTGAGTTCATGAAAGGATTGAGCATAAAGGAGAGGATCAATGATAAAACTCTGGAACACTTTAATATTATGAGGAGAGGGAGCCATCATATGGATCGATGAAGAAGGTATCAGTAGAATAAGAGGAAAACCAAGCAACTGTGTTGCTCTGAAATCCAAAAGAAGGAAATATATCAAGAACATAGAACAACTGTGTAAAATTCTGCTTACTAAGTCAAGTAAGATGAAGACTGAGAATAGAATATAAAATTTAGCAACATGGAGATTGCCTGTGACCTTGATATGAACAGTTTCAACAAAGCCTGATTGGAATTGTTTTAAGAGAGAATGGACAATGAATAATCAGGGAAAATGTGTATAGAACAGTTTTTAGAAGAGTTTTGCCAAAGAAGACAGCAAAGAAATGCGCTAGAAGCTGGCAAGAAAAATAGGATAAAAGGAAGGGTTGCAACAGTGGGAGAAACAATAGCAGATTTGCATACTGACAAGAATGATGCAATAGTGAGCCAAACATAGATGATGTAAGGACTGTCAGTTTCTGAAGAGTTGTTCTTAAGCGGATGAAAGGAAGTAGAATTTAGTGTGCAAGTGGAAGGATGAGCTTTGAAGGGAATAATAGATACTTTGTCTATGGTTAGGGGCAGAACAGCAGAGTATATAGATCCAGACACTGGCAGGTGGGGAGCTGTTGTAAAGGGCATCTTTGGAGGTTTTCTTACTGCTGCTTTCATTTTTCCAGTGGAGTAGGACACAAGGGGAAACATTTAGTTCCCATACTATTTGTAAGCCTTATAATTTCAAGCAAGTAATTCAGTCTGCTTGAATCTTAGTTTTTCCATCTGTGAAACTGGAAAATATTTGTCTCTAGGGACTTCAGTGGTTAAGACTCTGTGCCCCCAATACAGGGAGCATGGGTTCAATCTCTGGTTGGGTAACTAAGATCCTGATTTCCTCATGGTGCAGCCAAAAAAAAAAAAAAAAAAAGGAAAAAAATCTCATCTCTAAGTATAGTAATAATGATTAAGTGTGATGTTTATATAGAAAAAATACCAGCCTGGGAATCTGCACCATCAATTAATTTTGGCCAAACCTGACCTCGGTATAAGCAAAAAAGAATTAGCATCTAAAATAGCATATATCACCTAGATTTCACTTAGGAGCACTTGCTTCACTACAGGGAGGCAGCCAGTAACTAACAAGAGCATGAACTGAAGGGGTTTGGCTTAATCGTTAAGAAGTACATTTATAAAGACTTACTGTGTCTGCCATCTGGTCTCTGGCCAAGGAGAACTCACTAAAATGTTTTAGCCATAGTTCTTTCCCACATCTACTGGTGCCCACCAGACTGGAGTGACAGTGATCAACAGGACATGGGAAAAAGCAAATGTCAGTGTGCAGTTTCCTGTCCCAGGCTAAGTGTTCCAGGCGTGTGAGATATCACCCTGATTAAAGTGTCAAATGCCCTCTAATCACATTAAAATGAAATGTGACTAGAGCGTACCAAGAAGCGGGGCATCCCTGTCACCTTTTCTCTTTTCCCTATAAGAGCAATATCTATCTGCTATATACCAGATAATATGAATGTCTCTTCACATTGTAAGGACAATGAGATGACTTGCATTTGACAGATCTTATTTTGCAGGAAATCAACTGCATTTAATCAACTGAAATTAACATGGGCTCTTATTAAAATGATTATGCGAAATGTCTCTGGTTCCTGGGATTTTCACCAGGCAAATCTCTTCCTCTTGTCCTTCCTCACTGATTTTTCTCTTTATGTATTTTTTTAAGTGGTAACAATGCAGTGATGTACTACAGATGTAACTAATGCCAGGAAGACTAAAATGTTTATACACTACAGGTATTTACCATCATACATTGGGTGCCCATGATACTAGAGGAGTTAATATTGAAACTAAAGTTTGGAAGTCTGTGGTGCTTTATGAACAGAGTATTTTTCTTATTTTTGAGTCTGTAAAGTCAACACTATGAGAGTAGGGAGGTTACATTGTTCAGTGGTTCTTTTTCAGTCACTCAGAGTAATACATAGTTTACAGTAAGTACTCCATAAATATCAGTTCGTTAAGTTAGTTTTAATAATTCTCTGATGAAATTAAGCCTGTCATTAAGAGTTGTTTATTAAGAATCATGGGGAAAATTGCAGCCCCTTAGGTTATCTCTAGTAAGTATCTGAAAGTTACAGTAAGAAGCCCAGACTCTGAACAATAAATATTTTCTCTCTCTCTAAATCATTATTTAGGAATAACTTCCCTTATATTTGACTGATTAAATTCTGAAGAGGGTAGATGTCAAAAATATAAAATGTGTCTAAGACCTACTTAAAATCATGGGTATGTTTTTAAGGTGCTTGTGTCTCAGTTAAATTCTTATATATGAACCTAAATTTTTTTTTTTTTTTTAGTAAGAAAGATTAAGTTTGTCCTAATTTGGAACAGAGCACAAGTTTGAAATAACTAAAATGAAATAAGGAAACATAATATTATCTAGTGAATTCAATTTTGATATTTAAAATTGCCATTTCCTAACTTGAGTCAAACAAGACTCTCAAGTGATTACCAGAAGGACAATGAGATGTATGATTTAAGCTAGACATTATAAAATCAGATGCCTGCAGAGAGTATGAGTCTGTAGAGGTAGGGAAATAGTTTGAGTTGAAAATGTGGTATACTGGCCCACTGCTTATTTAAAAGTATTCATATAAGTCTTTTTGTAAAAAATATTATACAGTGTGTCAACAAAAAACTTAGTAGTCAATCTTTAAAAAACCATACAAAATTTTATGTAAGCCAATCTGAGTGTTATAACCCAGGAGATAGTCCAAAGAGGCCATATGTGTACCAGAATCTGGTACATATATGATTTTTGTGAGATGGTACATACAATCAAGTACACGTCTCAGTAGAAGTTCAGTTCAGTTCAGTCNGGAACTTCAGCTTCAGCATTGTCCTTCCAATGAATATTCAGGACTGATTTCCTTGGATTGACTGGTTTGATTTTCTTGCAGTCCAAGGGACTCTCAAGAATCTTTTCCAACAGCCTAGTTCAAAAACATCAATTATTTTGTGCTCAGCTTTCTTTATATTCCAATCCTCACATCCATACATGACTACTGGAAAAACCATAGCTTTAACTAGATGGACCTTTGTCAGCAAAGTAATGGCTCTGCGTTTTAAGATGCTGTCTAGGTTGATCATAGCTTTTCTTCCAAGGAGCAAGCTTCTTTTAATTTCATGGCTGCAGTCACCATCTGCAGATTTTGGAGCCCAAGAAAATAAAATCTCTCACCGTTTCCATTATTTCCCCATCTATTTGCCATGAAGTGGTGGGACCAGATGCCATGATCTTTGTTTGTTTAATGTTGAGTTTTAGTCAGCTTTTTCACTCTCTTTCACTTTCATCAAGAGGCTCTTCAATTCTTCTCTTTTTCTCATAAGGGTGATATTATCTGCATATCTGAGGTTATTGATATTTTTCCCTGCAGTCTTGATTTTAGCTTGTGCTTCATCCAGCCCAGCATTTTGCATGATGTATTCTGCATATAAGTTAAATAAACAAGGTGACAATATACAGCTTTGACGTACTCCTTTTCCTATTTGGAACCAGTCTGTTGTTCCATGTCCAGTTCTAACTGTTGCTTCTTGACCTGCATACAGATTTTTCAAGAGGAAAGTCAGGTGGTCTGGTACTTCCATCTCTCAGAATTTCCCAGTTTGTTTTGATCCACACAATCAAAGGCTTTGGTGTAGTCAATAAAGCACACATTTGTCTGGAGCTCTCTTGCTTTTTCTATGATGCAACAGATATTGGCAATTTGATCTCCAGTTCCTCTGCCTTTTCTAAATCCAGCTTGAACATCTGGAAGTTCAGAGTTCATATACTGTTGAAGCCTGACTTGGAGAATTTTGAGCATTAGTTTACTAGCATGTGAGATGAGAACAATTGTGCAGTAGTTTGAACATTGTTTGACATTGCCTTTCTTTGGGACTGGAATGAAAACCCACCTTTTCCAGTCCTGTGGCCACTGCTAAGTTTTCCAAATTTGTTGGCATATTGAGTGCAACACTTTAATAGTATCATCTTTTAGGACTTGAAATAACTCATCTGCAATTCCACCAGCTCCACTAGCTTTGTTCATAGTGATGCTTTCTAAGGCCCACTTGACTTCACATTCCAGGATGTCTGGCTCTAGGTGAGTGATCTCACCATCGTGGTTATCTGGGTCATTAAGATCTTTTTTGTACAGTTCTTCTGTGTATTCTTGGCACCTCTTCTTAACATCTTCTGCTTCTATTAGGTTCATACCATTTCTGTCCTTTATTGTGTCCATCTTTGCATGAAATGTTCCCTTGGTATCTCTAATTTTCTTGAAGAGATCTCCAGTCTCTCCCATTCTATTGTTTTCCTCTATTTCTTTGCATTGATCACTGAAGAAGGCTTTCTTACCTCTCTTTGCTCTTCCCTGAACTCTACATTCAGATGTGTATATTTTTCCTTTTCTCCTTTGCCTTTCACTTCTCTTCTTTTCTCAGCTGTTTGTAAGACCTACTCAGAAAACCATTTTGCCTTTTTGCATTTCTTTTTCTTGAGGATGGTCTGTATCACTACCTTTGTACAATGCCACAAACCTCCGTCCATAGTTCTTTGGGCCCTCCATCAGATTTAAAGCTTTGAATCTCTTTTTAAGCTCCACTATATAGTCATAAGGAATTTGATTTAGATCATACTGAATAAGCTTGCAGTTTTCCCTACTTTCTTCAATTTGAGTCTAAATTTTCCAATAAGGGGCTCATGATCTGAGCCACGGTCAGTTCCAGGTCTTGTTTTTGCTGACTGTATAGAACTTCTCCATTTTCCGCTGCAGAGAATATCATCAATCTGAGAATGTCATCAATCTGATTTGGTATTGACCATCTGGTGATATCCATGTGTACTCACATCTCTTGTGTTGTTGGAAGGAGGTATTTGATATGACCATTGTGTTTTTTTGACAAAACTCTGCTTGCCTTTGCCCTACTTCATTTTGTACTCCAAGGCCAAAGTTGCCTTCCAGGTATCTCTTGACTTCACATTTCTGCATTCTAATCCCCTATGATGAAAAGGATCTTTTTTTGTGTGTTAGTTCTAGAAGATCTTGTAGGTCTTCATAGAACTGGTCAGTTTCAGCTCCTTTGGCATCAGTGGTTGGGGCATAAAACTTGGTTTATTGTGATGTTGAATGATTTGTCTTGGAAACGAGCTGAGATCATTCTGTCAGTTTTGAGATTGTACCCAGGTACTGCATTTTGGACTCTCTTGATGACTTTGAGGGCTATTACATTTCTTCTAAGGGATTCTTGCCCATAGTCATAGATGTAATGGTCATCTGAATTAAATTCACCCATTCCCGTTCATTTTAGTTTACTGATTCCTACGATTTCAATGTTCAATTTTGCCATCTCCTGCTTGACCAACGAATTTAATTTCATTCATAGACCTAAGATTCCAGGCTCCTATGCAATATTTTTCTTACAGCAGTGGACTTGACTTTCACCACCAGACACTTCCACAAGTGGGCATCATTTCCACTTGACTCTCTCTTCATTCTCACTGGAGTTGTTAGTAATTGACCCCCCAATAAAACATTTTGGACACCATCTGACCTGCGAGGATCTTTTTCTGGTGTAATATAATATAGGATCATTTTCCAGTGTAATATCTTTTTGTCTCTTCATAATGTCCATGGGGTTCTTGTGCCAAGAATACTGAAGTGAGGTACTATTTTTCCCTCCCGTGGGCCATGTTTTGTCAGAACTGTTCACTGTGACCCGCCTGTCTTGGGTGGCCCTGAGTGGCATGGCTCATAGTTTCATTGAGTTATGCAAGTCTCTTCACAATGAAGAGGTCAAGTAATATAGTTTGTAACATTAATAGGTCATAAATAAGTATTGAAGTTAAGAAGTAACATTAGGTGTGGCCTAGTATCTGTCCAGGTCATCTGACCAGTCTGTTTTACAGCAATCACTATCTTTAAGGGAAATGGTGTATTGGCATTGAGCATAAGTTAACCGAAGATGTGTGCACATACAAGGCAAGGGGTCATCAGGACCCCTCACAGGATTGAGAAAGGAATGTCACCTTCTAAAGAGATACATAGCTGGTTGCCAGAAGGAAGAAAATTGACCTTTATGGTTGAGCAGGTATTTCTGCCACTGGGGAGATCTGGTTAATGCAGATGCCCAGTGCACACTGGAGGGCAAGGAGGAGGCCCAAAGAGGCAGAAAACAATTATTTTTTAAAATTTGTTGTCTTGAGTTCAAGTAGATATTTTTATTTCATCACATGCCCTAAATAGATGCAGTGTTAAATTCAACTTATCACCAATATCATTGTATCCTAAGTAATTGGTAAAGCAGAAGTAATCCAAGTAATACTATGTGAGAAATAGAGTTATTTGCTTAGAAGTAGGGAAAAAAGACCACATCCTTGCCCTCTTAAATTGTTTCCTTTAATAGGTGTCTCTACTTTTAATAATGGAAAGAATTTAAAGAAAAAATCTCGAGTAGAGAGCCGTATTTATTTTCTCATGATACCATGCCCTAAGAACTGAGTTATTATCCAGCAAAGAGCATGAGTTTGTAAAAGATAAGAAGTAAGGAGGAATAAAACTTGTTAGCAATTAAGGGAGTATTTAGCATAGGTATGTTTGACAGCAAGCATGAAATTGAAGTTCAGAAATGGAAATAAGCAAAGCAAAGATTCATATCATAGTGATTTATTCTCTGAGTCTTTGCTTCTGGAGGGGAAATTGGGTAAAAAATCAATGCCATGTTCAATGGTGTAGAATGGGCAGTAGTGTACAAATCTCACTGTGTGTCTGAATTACATGGCATATTTTAAAAACCACATTACAACTTACCTTCCTCCATGTACACACATATTTCAACACCCTTCCACCCTCCAATATTTTATTATGCTGGGTTTGTCATGGGATTTCTGTTTTCAAAACATTGCCTGTTTACAATAGCTAAGACATGGAAGCAACCTAGATAGTCATTGGTAGACAAATAGACAAGAAAGCTGTGGAACGTATACACAATGGAATATTATTCACCTATTAAAAAGAACACATTTGAATCAGTTCTAATGAGATGGACGAAACTGGAGTGTATTATACAGAGTGAAGTAAGTCAGAAAGAAAAACACCAATACAGTATATTAACACATGTACATGGAATTTAGAAAGATGGTAACAATGACTCTGTATGTGAGACAACAAAAGAGACACAGATATAAAGAACAGAGTTTTGGACTCTGTGGGAGAAGGTGAGGGTGGGACAATTTGAGAGACTAGCGTATATTACCATATGTGAAACAGATCACCAGTCAAAATCTGATGCATGATTCAGGGCACACAACCTGAGGGATGGGATGGGGAGGGAGTTGGGAAGGGGTCTCAGTATGGTGGACAGGTGTAAACCCATGGCTGATTCACATCAGCGTATGGCTAAAGCCACTATAATATTGTAAAGAAATTAGCCTTCAATTAAAATAAATAAATAAAAAAGAACACTGCCCAAGTAATTTAAATGCTAGTGATGTATGGATTATTATTTGTTTGAAGACATATCATCCTTTCATATGCTCAAAATTCATCTTTAACAAGAGAATTTTGAGATAAAAGTTAAAGAAACCTCCAATGTGGGGGGAAGGATGACTCCAATACAACAGTGGTATGTCAAATGAAGAAAGAGGTAAAATAAGATTGAGAATTGTTCACTGAAATGTCAGCAAACAATGTTTACACTAATGTAAACATAGTGTGCAAATATTGGGAGGGGGTAGAATGTTGAATTCATATATTTATCAAACAAGCATATATTTAATGTTTAATCAGACTATTAAAGGATTTAGAATACTTGTACTACATGGGGTTTGAAAAAATATATAGTCTGAATGTTAGTATCAGAAGTAGGTTTTACTTCACACGCTAACACTTTGATTGTTAGTAGTTGTCTAGAACACTCTGTTGACAGAGTGACCTAAGTTCAGCTTAGGTTCAAAAGTGTGCAGTAATCAATTAGTGATGTCTGACCTGGAAATAGAGAAGCATGTGTTTATACTCATGACATCTATCCTCTTTCCCTAAGATAGTATTATTTTTGTGTTTGTAAATCATATCAAGAAGTTTTTTTTTATGTTTCCCTTCTACTCTCAAATGTACATATTGTAAATTGCCCTGACACCAGAGAAATTGTAAGCATTGATGCTGAATAATCTGTGTATACTTCAATTGATATTTTATGTTTAATTCTTAATGGCAACACAGCAAGTTCTACACTTGTGTATCTCTTTGGAGAGAGCCACAGTTCTTTATTTCTCTTTATCTTATTGAATATACAGTGGGGAGAACTTGTTAAGCAGTAAGTGTTTACAAGTTAGAGATTCTAGAATCTAGAATTGTTAAATGGTTAGTTGAACATCATTGAACAGCATGGCACTTGGAGGAAGGATGGCTGAAGGAGATGTCCCTGTTAGAGACCTGTTTTTTAAAACAATCACAAAGTGATGGCAGAATTACCAGCTGAATGCAGGGAGAGAGAAGGAGTAAATGTGCACTGCTGTAAGGCAGTTTCATCTGCAACTGAGAGATTCAAGTGAGACCCAAGATTGAGGACGAATTGGACCAGAGACCTCAAAAAGAGAAAATGGGCCTTGCTGGCTTGTAGTATAATTTATCTGCTCCCTTGCCTGACAACAAAGACTTCAGAGTCTAGAATACCTGAGGTTTTCTCAGACACTTATGACCTCTTGTTATCTTTCTAACATATGTTTTAACACTTCGAGTAATTCACTGAGACTTGAGTGGGTGTCTGATTTTGAAACACCAATTTTGTTGCTTGGATAAAGCCAGAGAAATTGTATACCTATATAGTAGATGTTTCACCCTTGACTAGATTTTAATGTATTTTTTAGCTCCGGGGAGGAGACTGTGCTTTTCATCCACATGTGGTGTCTTGCATGCCCACTTGTAGTTGGCAATGTTGTGATGATTGCATGCATATGGGTATATAACTGTTTAAATGGTGTCTTACTGAATAACATGCTAAATGGGATTTGATCATTCTCTCCAGGCTGTAGAAAATGGTTTAGCTGGTTAGAACTTGATTGCCTTCCCTCCAACCCCCTCTTCTTTTTCTCTCTTGTTTACATTGTTGTTTCAGTTTAACAATAAAGTTGAAGTACTGAGATATACCCTGATCACATTTTCCAAAGGACAGGAAAACAAACCATAATAAAGAAGGATACATTTCAAGCAGGAAATGCTTAGTACAGTTCTGTTAAGAGCAGCCTCTGTGATGGATGGTCTCTGATAGTCTAGTCCAAACTGTGAGGCTTAGTTGAGCATAATGTGAAATCAGGCTACTTTGTATGGTTTTTCTAGCTAGAGAGACCTTCATTTATAGAAGTAAAAATAGAAGACTGAGAAATAACCCAGGAGAACCAGGTCTCTGGAGGGGCATCCATTTGTAGTAGGGTAGTTCCAGTCCGTTTACATTAGATGGGGGCTGGCTCTGAAAGCCCTTCTTGAACTAAGATCAGCAGTTGAAGACTAGGTAGGCCACCTCATGTCCATTAGGAATCTGGTAGTTATCTCTTACTGAACAGAGGCATAAGACCCGAAGACAGAGTCTAGGGACTGTAGAAAAGGCATTTCACTGGAGGCAGATAAATTCAAAGGTCAAAGAATCAAGTAGCAATTCTGGATAGCCAAAATGTTTGAAACTGTCAGTCAAAATATGAGTGGACCAAGGGCAAACTATAAAGATCTAAAGGCAAAGATTATAAATAGTTCATTGATATGACTTCTGGAAAATTTCCTCTGACCAGAAGCCACAAAATACAACAGGATGTGCATTATTTTCAGGGTGGACCTGGGGTAACCCAGGGACCACCTGAAGTCACAGTGATCTGCTTTGGAGAAATCAAATCAAGCAAGCACCTTTCTGACTCTTGAGAGCTCATAAGGTAAAGGTGAAGAGTGATTGGGAAACTTGCTTCCCTAGTGGCTCAGAGGTTAAAGTGTCCGCCTCCAATGTGGGAGACCCGGGTTCAATCCCTGGGTCGGGAAGATCCCCTGGAGAAGGAAATGGCAACCCACTCCAGTATTCTTGCCTGGAGAATCCCATGGAAAGAGGAGCCTGGCAGGCTACAGTCCATGGGGTCCCAAAGAGTTGGACACAACTGAGGAACTTTACTTCACTTCATACTGTTAACTTCTGTGGATGCCATCTATTAATTTAGAAGTTTCAATGCTTATTCTTTACCCCTCTCAGGTGGTTTATGAGAATCAAATTGAAAAATTTGAATATATCCTAAAATGTTATTCAGATCTCCAGTTTTACCTTTTGAAATATTATAAATAAATGCCAGTTCAAGTATAACATATATGCAGCAAATTATCATATCATTCATTTTGCTTTGTCATCTGCTCAAAATACTTAGGAAATTCAAGATGCTTTGGATTTCAAGGTCAACTTATGTCTTGCCCTCTTGAACACTTGACAGGTGGCCTTTGCTCACCTCTTCCCATAGAGATCCATGAAATGTTTGTAAATACTAGGGTTGGAATAATCTGCCAGCAATTAGATCTAATTAATGTATAAAGCTAGAATAAAAAAGTAATATATACTTGATATAGAAATGAGAGTCATGTAAGCTGTTCTATTTGAGTTTTAGGCCTATCACAATCTAGCCCTATTCTGTGAATGGTCTGAATCCTCACTATTCCCAAATGTAACCTCACTGTCAGTACTGGCTGTGTCTACCCAAGAGGTCACTCCTCAAATTTAACCATGTTTTCAAACTTGGCTTATTATTTCTCTCTCTCTCTCTCTCTTTTTTAATCTCACAGCATTGCCATGAATTTCAAGTGAGGCACTTAGGTGGGCGTGTTTTTTAAACTATAGAGTACTATACAGATATAGAGAGAAAGTTAAAAGTTAGAAGATACTGGTTTAAGATCCAGTCCTGGGTGTTAATTGTTTGATTTTAAGGAGCCCTCCTAATGTCTCTTGATCTAAATCTTTTGTAAGAATGATGGAGCTTAATATTTCTGCCCTGTCAATCACAAAATGTAAAAAGTGATTTTTGGTATTTATTGTATAAATCTTCCTGTCTGGAGATAACTATTTACCCTGATATTCATGTACTTATTTCTCTGATTGCATTCTTCTATTTATTTACTTATTTACTTGAGAAGTATGTGTTACTTAAAAATACTTATGTAAGTTAATGAGATGAATTTATTCAAAATTATGTACTAAAACAATAAACATTGTATAAAGTGTAATTTCCAGTGAAATAAACTATATTATATTCTTCAAAACATATTTTAGTAGATAACGCAAGGAAACTTTTCCCATGTTTTAATCCTATCAGACAATTGTATGGGATTTGGCACCAGATGAGAATTCTACAAATTTTAGCTTTTATTTTAAACAGAAATACTCATATTCATTTTCCCCATTGAATATTTTATTCTTAAGAACATTTATATAATTATTTCTGGCATTTTATATTTCACTATGATAGCTGGCTCATATATTATTAGGTTTCTATTATTAAATTGCTATTCTTTTTTCAAAAGTATTTTAAGTTTCTTTCATTTTCTTTGACATCTTCCAAACTTATTTTCCTCTTCCCCTTACCATGATTATCAGGTCTAATCTTGACTATGATAGTCAAATTCAATATCTCATTAATTATTATTTGCTATATTATTTGTGTAAAGTTCATAGTATCCTCTCATATAACTATTATTTATTAATTTTACTATTTACTATTTATTATCTTTTCTACCTCTATAATCTATAGCCATTTATGCAAATTAGAAGAATGGTATGTTAGTTTTTCCAAAAAACCTTAATTCATTGTATAATCAGAATTAGTCTTTTGGTTCATAAAATCTTATTAGAAAAGGTAGATACACAAATCTTTTATTATTGAAAAATAATAAACACAAAAGATTTAGATTAGTCAACATTAATGAATGACCCAGAGGGATAGGATGGGGAGAGAGGTGGGAGGGGGGTTTTACTTTTTAATAAAAAAATAAAAAAATGTTTTTAACAAGTGATATTATATTATTATTATTTTATGTATTTATGATAGAATATCTCAAGCTGCCATAATCTACCTTAACTTTCTTACTTGATTCCTCATGATTCCTCATTTGAACTCTGAATATTCAGAAAAGCTACAGGCACACCTGCTAAGATATTGTGTTTGTTATTGAAGGAAGGAATAAAAATTAGACATCGTAATAGACAGCATATAAATATTGTCTTCTATGTCTCTGGCCACTGACTGGTGAAAAATCATCCAAATCCACCTTTATCTGACATAGAATGTATAACATAACTACTTATTTGAGATAGCTTTGGTTTATTGAACAGCATTCTTGTGTGCATGCAAACACACACACACAAACATCAGTACTACTCATGTTTCCCTTCTTTACTGCCATGCAACTCAATATTTGAATGCATCTAGAAAGACTTCCCTTTGCTGTCTCTTGGGTTTCTTTAGTTCAAGTTCAATTCAGTTCAGTAGTAGCTCAGTCAAAGTCATGTCTAATTAATAACTCAGAGACCCCCATCTGCCTTCCTCTTCTTTTTGGTAAAGTTTCAATGGTTTCCTTATATATTGAAACCCAGACAAAGGAGCGCTGTGAAAGCTCCAAGTGGTATACGGAGTTGCTAGATACCTTTAATACTAAAATCAATTAACCCAGAAGGCTTTATTGATTTCATTGGCTACTAAGTGCTCTGTGGGTCCCTCAGGAAGATGAGGCATCATCTCTGACACTCAGAAAGCCTAAGACAAGCACCTATGGAACAAATTGGGGTCCTAAGACCAGCAGGTATGGAAAAAATTAGGTATTTTTTTCCTTAACCATTTTCTGAGTCTGAAAAAAATGTTAACCTTAGTTTTTTTGTCCATCTTGATCAGTCACAAATATACATAAATATATAGATTTTATATCTTTATGTCTTCTCACATTTTCTTTCTATCAGTCTGTCATCTTTCTACCTATAATATTGGATGAGCAACCACGCAGGACATGGAAATGACCCTCCCATAATCTTACTCAATTATCTCTCTGATTTATATCCCTCACTCCAGCCATATCAGAATTTTATTCATATTATAGCCATGCACTATACTCACTTAGACTTTTGAATGTTCACAGTTTTCTAACTAAAATATACTGTTTTAATACTGTATGATGTTACTTAAGGGCTTTCCTGGTGGCTCAGAGGTGAAACCTAAAAATACACCAAAGTACCAAATATAACAAAAGAAAGAAAGCAGACTCACAGATACAAACTAGTGGTTACCAGTTGTGTGGAGTCACATGTGGGAGGTACATACTACTGACATAATGCTACGAGTATGTATTGTACAATGTGGAAAATATAGTCAATATTTTGTAATAATTGTAAATGGAGTTTAACCTTTATATGTATATATTTTTCAAATGTGAAACACACTGTCTTTTCCAAGTTTCCTGAAAAATCCCTAGTACTTATTCATTAGGTCTCCGAATTTAAGCATCCCCTTTTCTAGGAAATATTTCCTGACATCACCTCCCCATACGTCTAGGATGGTGGACAAATAATGAATCTTAGTCCATAAGTAAAGTATATAGAAATAGGCATTTCTTCAAATAACTCAGCTTATTTTATATTTGTAGTCCTCAGTATGAAGTGGAAGTAGAAAATTAGTTTTAGTCATTGTGGATCCTCCCCTTCTATTTGAAGGGGGCTTCTTTTTCTTTTTCTTCATCATCATCATCACGGAACTCATCTTTAATCTTCATAACAGCCTTGGGGATAGATACTAGTACTGATGATAAATGTAAATTACAGAGTTAAATAGTTTTCCTTTGGTTCAGTTGCAGACCCCAACACTCTGAATTTAGAGCCTGTGCATTTAATCACTGTGTTACACTATATATTGCTCAAGGCATCAGTGTGGCAGGGCTGTGTTCAACTGATGCTTTAGTCTGTCTACACAGATGCCATCTGGCCCTGGACCCATCATCTTTACTGGTTACAAAGGAGATATCTCTCATTATCATCTAAGTGTTCCCTTTTGGTTCAGCAATGTTTTTCTCTGTATCTATGCTATTCTCAAGCGCAAGAGTCTGAGTCAGCATGGCAATAGAATGAGGGAACCACTGTGGACTCTGTCTAACATTATACCTGTCCATAACCACTGAAAATATGTGTTCTTGTGTCCTATCTCTTGGCTCTTGTTGGGCTCTTCTTAGGATGCAAGAAACTGTCCCCAGATCCAACATGCTCTCCAGGGATTTTGTCCTATGAACTAGTTTACAGAGTGTCTTTTTTGGGGTTTCAAAAGTGCCTACTCTTATGAGTTCCCTTGCACTCTTTTCTTTTCATCTAAGACCATGTTCCTGGGACAGCCAGCCTCTTCTTGACTTTCTCTCTGCAAAAGCTCAGGGCTGGAAAAAAAAATTATTATTTGTTCTAGCTAACTCCTGAAGGTAGGCCCCTGGCCTCATCTTTTTTTTTTTTTTTTGAATTTATTTTTTATTGAAGTATATTTGAATTACAATCTTGTGTTAATTCCTGCTGTACAGAAAAGTGACTCTGTTACACACACACATACATATATATATTCTTTTCATATTCTTTTCCATTATGGTTTATCTCAGGCTATCAAATATAGTCCCTTGTGCTATATAGTAGGATTTTGTTGTCTCTCCATTCTATATAAAGCAGTTGCATCTGCTAATTCCAGACTCCAAATCCAAACCTCTCCCACCCTCCTCCCACTTGGCAACCACTCATTTATTCTCTATGTCCCTGTTTCTGTTTCATAGATAGGTTCATTTGTCTGATCTCTCTTTCTTACAGCATTTCCTGAAAAGGGCTTATAATTGGGGGTCCTTTTTTCTCCCTTTGAGAGGGATATCATGATGAATCACCTAGTGCCTGGGAGTGTCTTGCTTGAAGACTTGAAAGTCATTCCTTTGAAATTAACCTTCAGGAAGGAGATGGCCTCTGTCTTCTAGTTCTGTGGGATGACAGCATCCCACCCTCCATACCTGCCAGCAAGCAGACCCACTGCCCTAATCACCTGTACTTTGATTAACCCTTTGCAATTTTTCACTTGGGTCCCTCTTCTCCCCCTCCCTACATCTTCATTCTCCCTTTAAAATGCCCAGTCACCTCAGTGTAAATTAAATCAAATGATGTTCAACTCTTTCTCCTACTGCCAATGTGTGTGTGCTCGGTTGCTCCATGTCTGACTCTTTGTGACCCCATGGATTGTAGCCCACCGGGCTCCTCTGTCTGAGGGATTTTCCTGGCAAGAATACTGGAGTGGGTTGCCGTTTCCTCCTCCAGACGATCTTCCCAACCCAGGGATCGAACCCACATCTTCTGCAGCTCCTGCATTGGCACGTCAGTTCTTTACCACTGAGCCACCTGGGAAGCCCTTCTACTTCCAGTAGGTATTGAATAAAATCTATTTCCAAGGCTTTAATTAACATCTGGCTTTGTTTATCTTTGGCAGTTGTCGTGTCCATACCTATCTGTTATGCAGATAAAATAGATGGTCTTGATTTTCAAAAGGACTAGAAAGAAATTAGAAGAAAGTGTTCATACAGCATAGAAACAGAGTATCAGTTTTAAAGAAGAGGTGGGAAACCTACCATATCAAAAGTATTCCTGTAGCTCTTGCCCTGTGTAGCTATGTGGTGTATGTGACCTACGAAGCTCAGAATATACACAGGTAAATAATTTGCTGATCATAAACTCGTGATTTCACAGTAATGCCAACATTAATATTTATTGATTGCTCACTCTATATATCGCTGGTACTGTGCTAAAACACTTGACATGTATGACCTCATTTAATCTCTCTAAATGTCCTACAGTATAGGTGCTATTGTCATCCGCACTTCATAGAGAGGATCCTGGAAGTCTGGGAACGCAAATGATTTTCCCCAAATCATATAGTTAACTTAAGAGACTAAACTAGCACTAAACCAATTCTTTGACCTGAAAACCCATAGACTTCATCACCAAGCCTTGCTGGCTCACTTTAACACTGGGAAATGGACAAGTACACAAATAACCATTATCCAAGGTAGGATATTGTGTGTATCAGAGATACAGGAGGGAAGGATAATGCTTGTTCAGGGAACTTTTAAAAATCATAATGAGATTAATGGAGAGGAACTAATTAACACTGTTTTTGCTATCCTTCTCACGAGTCTAGAAAATTTTACTATTTTTCTGGAGAATCTGAACTTTAAATTTAGAGATGCACTTAATTACGCCTGTGCTCTACCAGTTACTGGGTAACATTGTATTTATGTAACTTCCTCTCTCTCTGTTCCTTCACTGTTGCTCCCTCTGAATCATTTTCATAGAGTTGAGTAAATCTGAAAGCTGATTTTCGGCAAGGCCCACCACTTCAGCAGAGAAATAGAGGTCATAATAAAGTAACTTTGAGTCAGGGTGTTACAGCAGTGCAGTCATCCTTAGATGCAGCTAGATTGGCTGGATTCGTCACTCTAACTGAGCTCCAAGTACTGGGAATCATTATCTTTGCTCTCTTGACATTAACTGAAGAAAATCCAAGTCAGACATTGTCTCTTAATCAGTCAGTGTCAAGAAGTGTTACAATTACTCAAAAGATCTTTTTATTACTAGTCTTACTGAGAAAAACAAAAAAACAAAAACAAAACCTAGGGTGGCTTTATCTCTTACCCATAACTAGCATGTCTGAAAAGAATGATTTTCAAAAGCACTATTCAAGTCTCATGGCCTTCAGACCTGGACAAAGATGTGCCAGGCCCTATCTCCTTAGAGATTCATTGACTCTTTCCATTTAACTAGGTCCGTGAACTGAATCGTTCTGCTTCAGAAATCATAAGGTTTATTTTACCATTTACTACAAGAAGCATCAGCATCCAAAAGGCTGTTCTATACATCTGCGTCTCTTTTGCTGTCTCACATACAGGTTTATCATTACCATCTTTCTGTGGGAGAGGGAGAGGGTGGGATGATTTGGGAGACTGGTATTGTAACATGTATGATATCATAGGTGAAACGAATCGTCAGTCTAGGTTTGATGCAGCATGCAGTATGCTTGGGACTGGTGCACGGGGATGATCCAGAGAGATGGTAAGGGGCGGGAGTGGGGAGGGGGGTTCAGGATTGGGAACTCATGTACACTCGTGGCTGATTCATGTCAATGTATAGCAAAACAAATACAGTATTGTAAAGCAAAACAAACTAAAAAGTAAAAATTAAAAAAATAAATAAAATAAATAAAAGCAGCATCAACAAACCAAAGGTTCTGGAATTTGAATTGCATTCCCCATGTGGGGCACCATATATTTGTAAAGGCACTCATAGCCCAAATAATGACAATGGAGTGAGATTATAAGATAGGTATTTGCCAAAGTAAGGTTCAAGAGACTATTTCCTATAAACACATTTCTGCAGTAATTGTCAAAGGATGACATAGCATTGCAGCTGGAAAGAGTCTTAGGAAGTTCTCTTGACAGTAAGGAGGGGAGAAGAAGAGAAAAATGTTTTAGTCAGAAACATTGTAGCTAGAAAACATTGGGGAAGGTACTTGACATTCCGAGGCTTAGCTTTTTTAATCTATAATAATGGTAATAAATATTTTTGTTTTATATTCCTATGAAATAATATTCAGTGCAATACCTGGCATATGATAGTGCCCAAAAGTTTTAGTTACTGCTTCAGTATCATCATCAACCTTTATACTATCATCTACATCAGACTGGGACTTCCTTGGTAGCTCAGACAATAATGAATCTGCCTGCAATGCAGGAGACCTGGGTTTCATCTCTGGGTTGGGAAGATCCCCTGGAGAAGGGAGTGGCAACCCACTCCAATATTCTTGCCTGGAGAATTTCATGGACAGGGGAGCCTGGTGGGCTATGGTCCATAGGGTCACAGAGTCAGATACGACTGTGTGACTAACACCCACACCCACACCCATCCACCCACAGTCATACACACAGAGAACATAAGACTATAACCAGCAGGTCAAATCTGTAAATAAAATGTTATTTGAACAGTCAAACCCAGCAGATAACCTATGTCTATGGCTGTTTCTGTCATAGAGGACAGGATGATTAGTTGTAGAGATTTTAGAGAAAAACATCCACTCCTCCCAATCAGTGGTTTTAAAGCCCCTAGTAAATAATACAAGAGCCAAGAAACAACTCTGGATTCTAGCCCTGCCCATTGCATATATTGGGGTTTTGCATATGATTTTATTACAGAAAAACTTAGGAAAGGGAAAATAGAAGGCCTGAAGTTGAGGAAAGTAGCCTAGTGATGTTTTGTTCTTTGTTTCTTTCCTGAAGAGAAAGAGTTGCCCCTTTGAGTTACTAGGTGAGGGGCTAGAAGAAGGAAGAGAAGGCTGTATCAGGGAGGTTAGGACTGCCCAAGTAAAGATAGACTAGTAGGAAAGGAAATGGAGGGTTTGTGAAACTGTCGGTAGGTTTCAGTTGATGGGGCACTGAATATGGTATTGGGAATGTGGAGTTGGAAGATGAAATTAGCCAGCTGGGTGTCTTCTACATTATGGTTGATTGCAATATTACCTTAAGGAACTGTGACTTGACCTTGTAGGGGATGGGGGATTTCAAAGAGTGGGAGACAAAAACTGATGTTCTGAGTTTTCCTTTCAGATTGGACAATTGCAACAGAGAGAATGCCCCCCAAAATGGGCTGCTAATGAAACAGAGGCAAGAACAACAACTGGGAAGTGATGTTGTTGGTACATGAAATGTATATTTTCCTAATTCACATGTCTGTTAGCCAAATATTACCAGGACTAGAAATCTCTGGAAAATTCAGACTGACTGGAAGGTAAGGGTAATTTTTTTCTAAACTTTGAATTAAATTATTTTTAATTTATGGAAGCTCAGATAAAAAGAGCTACTATGTCCCATTATATGCTATAATATGGTATATCATGATATGGTATGATATCTCATGACATGGGATGACAGAGAATGAGATGTTTGGATGGCATCACTGACTCAACGGACATGAGTTTGAGCAAGCTCCAGGAGTTGGTGATGGACAGGTGTGCTGCAGTCCATGAGATAGCAGAGAGTCGGACACGACTGAGCAACTGAACTGAACTGATGTCTCATGAAGAGTGGATTAAAGAAAGAACAGCACATGCTCTTTAAAATGAAAAAAGTAGTGTTCACATATGATTCTATAAATGTCAGGCTCATGGTGGTAGTTATCACTATCAGCATTTCATGTACTGAATGCTAAACTGAAATAGTAATTCTATAGGCATTAGTTCTTAGGATACAAGAACTTTTGAGGTAGTCACTGGTATCATTCCTATTGTACATTAAAGAGGCTTAGAGAGGTGGAGTAATATGCCAAAGTTACATGAGTTATAAATAGCATAGCTCAGATCTGAACTCAGATTTTGTCTCTCTTTCATAGAACANTATAGGCATTAGTTCTTAGGATACAAGAACTTTTGAGGTAGTCACTGGTATCATTCCTATTGTACATGTAAAGAGGCTTAGAGAGGTGGAGTAATATGCCAAAGTTACATGAGTTATAAATAGCATAGCTCAGATCTGAGCTCAGATTTTGTCTCTCTTCCATAGAACACACTATTCATGAGTGCAGAATAGTTTATTTTCTTCTGTTTTTGAAGAATAACTTCTAAGCAGTAGACACAACAAGTACTTGCCAGATGATGAATGAAAATTTTTATGAATAATTTGAAGTTTTATGCCCATGACCTGAAGTGATGCAGTACTTCTTTAATGCTATAAAATGTGAGCAGTGGTCATTTATTCCTCAAAAAAAATTATGGATACCTTCACTGTACCTGTAATGGTGTCAGATACCCTTCAGTTCATCCAAAAAGTATTTGCTTAGAGCCTTTTTGTCTGCTAGGATAATATATTCATACTACATTTTATTGGTTTCCAGGGACTTAATCATGCATCATCACATTTAATCTCCACAACAAACTTATGTGTTATTTGTTCAGTTTTACAGATATGAAATATAAATTCACAATAACTGTCAAAGGTTACAGATCTTCTGAACCCAAGTCTGTATACTTTCCTCTGATTCAGAATTATTTCTTAGGTAGATGACAAAAACTGAGAGCTGTGGGGATGCAAAATATGTTTTTGGAGTATGATATATATGTGCTGCTGCTGCTGTTGCTGCTGCTGCTAAGTCACTTCAGTCGTGTCCAAAACTGTGTGACCCCATAAGCAGCAGCCCACCAGGCTCCCGTGTCGCTGGGATTCTCCAGGCAAGAACACTGGAGTGGGTTGCCATTTCCTTCTCCAATGCATGAAAGTGAAAAGAAAAAGTGAAGGTGCTCAGTCGTGTCTGACTCTTCGCAACCCCATGTACTGCAGCCCACCAGGCTCCTCCTTCCATGGGATTTTCCAGGCAAGAGTACTGGGGTGGGGTGCCATTGCCTTCTCTGATGATATATATGTGAGTATGTATATATTCTTTATAATTTCTCCCTCTAGCATAAAATACTCTGTCTTCTAATAGGATAGATGTGCTTTTTTTTCTGTTTTGTAGTTTATATAATGCTACAAATAGTAGTATGTAGTTTTTTGTGTCTGAGCAATTTTATTCCGTATTCTGTTCAAGACATTAATTAATATTGTGTGTAATTATAATTTGTTTATCCTTATGACTTTAGTATATTTCACTATATTTAAATATATCATCATTGTTTAAAAACATCTATTCCACTGTTGAATGCCATTTGGGTAGTTTCCAGTTTGAAATTTGAAAACTATTGGATTCCATATAATGTTGCTATGAAGATTTTTATACACTCTCTTTTTGTGAACACATATGCATTTCTGTTAAATGTATAATTAGTAATAGAATTTCTAGATCAAAAAGATATAGTTTTGTTGCAGAGATCTATACAGATATTCTCTTTTTTCTATTATTTTTTATATTCTTACTCGTCAATTTGGGCTTGAGTATGTTCAGTTGAGGAATGCTGTAAACACATTTGAGGGAAAGCTTGGGCTAGTTAATGCCGCTACTCTAAGAGATGGTCATGATATCCCACTTATTATCAAATCCTGAGATCGGTGGTGTATCTCCCTGCAGAAGACCTCTTATTTCATTCTACTCTCATCTTTCACATATCAATCAGCTTCTGTTCTTGCTCTTGAAATGTTGAAAACCTGTTGCTCTAGAGAATTATGACATCTCATGAGGAATCATATTTCAACCATTCAGTATCTTGATAATAATCACTGGGTTTTCTTCTCTTTATATTAGTAAAACAGAAAGGGGAAAAAATCCTCAGAGAAACAGAAAAAAAGTTTGCCTTTCCTCCATTACAGGACATTGTCTTGTTCTCTGTGTTTATATATTTTCACAATGACTATATTTCTATGTTCTCTATTACTTTAGATATTAGAATACTTTTCTTATGGGCTGATACAATCTTAGTTGAAGACTAGTCTTAGGCCACCATGAATATGCATATAGATTGGGATAGAGAACTATCCTGATTTTGTACCTAAACATCTAGATAATTTAGGATTTTTTAATACACTAAGGGTTATCAAATGTCTGGTCTTAGCTAATTCGGAAATATATGATGAAACAAGATTCTTTCCTATTAATAAGTATACTCCATTGCTCCACACATTAATAAGAGGAAGACTGAAATATCAGAGGGTAGAAGACCCATTTTTTTCTAGCTGAGTCAGGGCTGGGCAAAAACCCTATCCCATTGCAATATTCCAGGCATATTGTATACCCAACAGAATCATCTAAGATTTATCCAGTAAATTTTATCTGTGATAGCATTTTAATAAGAGATGGAGAGCAGTTAAACTATATTGTTTAACAGTGGTAAATGAAAGCAGCAATATCTTCTCATTATATAAAATTTTGAGACCATGGCTACTGAGTCAGACTTCTTTAAAAATGGGAAAATTATGGGAAAAATCATTATTTGTTCTCTGCAATGAGTCAGTGTCATTTGATGCAGGATGCAGGATGCTTGGGACTGATGCGCGGGAATGATCCAGAGGGATGGTATGGGGTAGGAAGGGGGAGGGGGTCAGGATTGGGAGCTCATATACACTCGTGGCTGATTCATGTCAATGTATAGCAAAATGAATACAGTATTGTAAAGCAAAGCAAACTAAAAAATAAAAATTTAAATTAAAAAATAAATAAATAAATAAAAATCTGATGTCGATTCAAAAAAAAAGAAGGGAAAAAAAGATTTGCTCTTCTTTGGAAGAGTGGCTGAGAACAAAACAATCAGATATAGCTTATGGTTTTGGATTAGATACTGGTGTTGATAAACTTTAAAGATTATTTGGGACCACTTGGGAAAAATAGAATGTGATCTAGATATCAAAGCTATACATATTTACTAATATGAAAATATT
>SJYA01001158.1:2064268-2123426 GCA_006410615.1 Neotragus moschatus | reverse complement strand
AGTGAAAATGAGTATACTACCCAAAGCAATCTACAGATTCGATGCTATTCCTATCAAGCTACCAGCGGTATTTTTCACAGAGCTAGAACAAATAATTTCAAGATTTGTATGGAAATACAAAAAAACCTCAAATAGCCAAAGCAATCTTGAGAAAGAAGAATGGAACTGGAGGAATCAATCTGCCAGACTTCAGGCTCTACTACAAAGCCACAGGCATCAAGACAGTATGGTACTGGCACAAAAATAGAAATATAGATTGATGGAACAAAATATAAAGCCAAGAGATAAATCCACACACCTATGGACACCTTATCTTCAACAAAGGAGGTAAGAATATACAATGGAGTAAAGACAATCTCTTTAAAACAAGTGGTGCTGGGAAAACTGGTCAACCACTTGTAAAAGAATGAAACTAGATCACTTTCTAACACCACACATAAAAATAAACTCAAAATGGATTAAAGATCTAAACATAAGAACAGAAACTATAAAACTCCTAGAGGAGAACATAGGCAAAACACTCTCCAACATAAGTCATAGCAGGATCCCCTATGATCCACCTCCCAAAATACTAGAAATAAAAGCAAAAATAAACAAATGGGATCTAATTAAAATTAAAAGCTTCTGCACAACAAAGGAAACTATAAGCAAGATGAAAAGACAGCCTTCGGAATGGGAGAAAATAATAGCAAATGAAGCAACTGACAAACAACTAATCTTAAAAATATACAAATAAAAGATGATTTTAAGTATAAAAATTGCATAAGTAAACTGTTAAGCAATTCAGCACCACAAATTTTATCCAGTAGCTGATTAACACAAAAGGTTAATGTAGTAATGACAGTAGCAGTTAAAAACTATGTTAATTAGCATTGACTCTGTACCAGACACTGATAAGGTTTATACAAACATCACATTAGTTGATTCTTATTAAAAATCTATGTAGTATGTACTGTTCTCATTTACATTTTATAGATGAGGAAGTTGAATATCACAGAGATTTACCCCCAGACACAGCTAGTAAGTAATAAGAGGTGAGATTTAAGCCAAATCTGTCTGAATCAAGTCATTCTCAGTTATCAGTCACATTGCCTCTTATCTTCCTAATATCAACATCATCATCTCACTGCTGCCCCCAGTGCTAGTTTCNCCTCTTTCACTTTCATCAAGATGGTTTTTAGCTCCTCTTCACTTTCTGCCATAAGGGTGGTGTCATCTGCATATCTGAAGTTATTGATATTTCTCCTGGCAATCTTGATTCCAGCTTGTGTTTCTTCAAGTTTAAAAAGTATATAACTCCCTTGCTTAGACTAGAAAAGAGGGCACTCTCCGTCCCCCTTCTGATGTCTGTGTCAGAAGCTTTCTCTATCCCCTTTTATACTTTAATAAAACTCTGCTATACAAAAGCTCTTGAGTGATCGAGCCAGATCTCTGGTCCTGAAGCTAAATCTCCTTCAGACATCATGAATCTGACATGGTTCACCATACGCTGTCACTTTCTTCTTTTCTTCTCTTTTCTGCAATTTCATGATTTTCTTTCATTTTATGTTTGGGTTACTTTTTCTTTGTGTGTGTGTGTACCTATTTTAAGTTTTAATTGGTAGTTATAATGAGATGTGTATGGGAAAGTGTGTATCAGTTGTTTTAGCTGATCATCACTTAAGTTTAAACACTTTATAAATCATTACATTTTTATAGCTCCCCTTCCAATATTTTAAGTTTTTGACATCCTATTTTACATCATTTTATTTTGTGTATCCCTTAAGTATTTATTGTGACTACANCAATCTTGATTCCAGCTTGTGTTTCTTCAAGTTTAAAAAGTATATAACTCCCTTGCTTAGACTAGAAAAGGGGGCACTCTCCGTCCCCCTTCTGATGTCTATGTCAGAAGCTTTCTCTATCCCCTTTTATACTTTAATAAAACTCTGCTATACAAAAGCTCCTGAGTGATCAAGACAGATCTCTGGTCCTGAAGCTAAATCTCCTTCGGACATCATGAATCTGACATGGTTCACCGTAAGCTATCACTTTCTTCTTTTCTTCTCTTTTCTGCGATTTCATGATTTTCTTTCATTTTATATTTGGGTTACTTTTTCTTTGTGTGTATGTGTACCTATTTTAAGTTTTAATTGGTAGTTATAGTGAGATGTGTATGGGAAAGTGTGTATCAGTTGTTTTAGCTGATCATCACTTAAGTTCAAACACTTTATAAATTATTACATTTTTATAGCTCCCCTTCCAATATCTTAAGTTTTTGACATCCTATTTTACATCATTTTATTTTGTGTATCCCTTAAGTATTTATTGTGACTACAGTTCCTCTTACTTCTTTTATATTTTGATTTCTATACTTTCCAATTGCCCTTCATTTACATTTACCTTTACTGGTAAGATACATACATACATACACACACATGCCTTTGAACTGTGGTGCTGGAGAAGACTCTGGAGAGTCACATGGACAGCAAGGAGATCAAATCAGTCTATCATAAAGGAAATCATTCCTGAATATTCATTGGAAGGACAGATGCTGACCTGAAGCTCCAATTCTTTGGCCACTTGATGCAAAGGGATGACTCATTAGTAAAGATCCTGATGGTGGGAAAGATTGAAGGCAGGAGGAGAAGGCAATGACAGAGGATGAGATGGTTGGATGGCATCACCGACTCAATGGACATGAGTTTGAGCAAGCTCCGGGAGATTGTAAAAGAGAACAAAGTCTGGTGTGCTGCAGTCCACTGGGTCACAAAAAATCAGACACGACTGAGCAACTGAACAACAAATACATACACAGGCATTTCTGCTTGAAAAAGACCTTTTTTACATTTCCTGTAAGGATCATTTATTTAGTGGTGAGAACTTCTTCAGGTTTTGGTTCTTTGGGGAACTCTCTCTCCTTCAGAACCTCTTTCAGTTAGAGTATTCTTGGTTGTAACTGTTTTTCTCTCCAGCAGTGTGAATATATCATTCTACTCCCATCCTGGTCTACATCATTTCTGTGGACAGTCTTATGTGGGTTTCCTTATATGTGACTCTTCATTGTTCTCTTGATATCTTTAAAATTATGTATATCTTTAACTTCTGCCATTTTAATTATGATTTATCTTCTTGTGAATCTCTTTGAGTTCATCTTGTTTGGGACTCTTCTATGATTTCTGCACTTGAATATTTGTTTCTTTTTCCAGGTTAGGGACAACTATTATTTCTTCAAATAAGTTATTGCCCCCTCACTCTTTTCTCTTTGGACCCCTATGATGCAAATGTTAGTATTCTTGATGTTGTCTTAGAGGTCCCTTAGACTATCCTGATATTTTAAATTCTTTTTTCTTACTGGATGAATTCCATTAATCACCTTCCAGATGACTGATCTGTGCTTCCCTATTATTTAATCTGCTCTTGTTTCCCTCTAGTGTATTTTCCTTTCAGTTATTGTTTTCTTTAGCTATTAACTGGTTCTTTCTTATATTTTCTAAACCATTCATTGAAGTTCTTATGACATTTTTCCATGCTTCTCTAGAGTTTGTTGAACATTTTAATGATCATTGTTTTGAATATACATCTAGTACATTACTATGTCTGTTTCAATGGGTTCTTTTTCCTCTAGGGTTTTATCTTATTCTTTCATTTGGAATGAAATCTACTGCTTTCTCATTTGTTTGATTTTCTGTATTTTTTTTCTTTTTTAAATTGATTTTAATTGGGGTATAATTGCTTTACAGTGTTGGTTTTTGCTGTACAACTAGCTATATGTGAATCATACACACACACACACACACACACACACACAGATATACATATATCCCCTCTCTTTTAAGTCTCCCATCCCTCTAGGTCATCACAGAGAACTGAGCTGAGCTCCCTGTGCTATAAAGCAGTTCCCCCTTGGCTATCTGTTTTATACATTGTGTTTTATCTATGTCAGTGCTATCCCTCAATTCATCCTACCCTTCCCCGCCTGCCCCCCCCACGCCCCNTCTAGGTCATCACAGAGAACTGAGCTGAGCTCCCTGTGCTATAAAGCAGTTCCCCCTTGGCTATCTGTTTTATACATTGTGTTTTATCTATGTCAGTGCTATCCCTCAATTCATCCTACCCTTCCCCGCCTGCCCCCCCCACGCCCCGCCCCATACACATGCCATGTTTATTTCTATGGGTTAGCCACAAGAGCTACCTCTCCCAGTCTTAAATGGGTGGCCTTATGTAGGAGCATATCCTGTGTAGAATTCTTGTGCTGGCTGGCTTTGGTTTGCTACCTGGACCTGGAGTGGGAAGAGGTTGGCAAGGGGGATGTCCTGGAGCATGCTTTGTCAGAGCCACCAAAACAATAAAACTTTTGAATCCATGAATCAAAGTATTTCCACGGGAATGAGTCACATAAACACTCAATTTTAATGTGTGATTTTATTACATTACTGTTGATGTACCAAGTTATATTATTTTGCATACAAGTCATGGGAGATTCTTTCTGGATTCAGTTTCATCATTATAACCTTTCATGGTTTCATGATTAATGTTTCAGAAATAAGGTCCCATACAAGGTCCCCATGTATCAGTGGGAACCAATTTGCTGGACCCTACATACTATAGTCCTGGCCTCTAAAACTGACTTTGGAGCTTATTTCTACAGATAAATTCCCAAGACACAGGGCTATTAAAATGTTCACTATTGCTTGAATGTGCTGCTACAAATGAAAGCATTGTGTTTGTTTCAAATAGAGTTATCATGTGTTTCATTTAGTTATTTTGAATTAAAATCTTAACTTTTAATGAGTATTGATGACACTTCACCATTAATTTATATTTCACAACTTCTTTTCTGTGTGAATACAGTGGACAGGTATGATGGCCCAACCTGACATCCATTGCCAGTTCAATTCAGTTCAGTTGCTCAGTCATGTATGACTCTCTGTGACCCCATGGAGTGTAGCATTCAGAATTCCCTGTCCATCACCAATTCCTGGAGCTTGCTCAAACTCATGTCCATCAAGTCAGTGATGCCATCCAACCATCTCATCCTCTATCTTCCCCTTCTCCTCCTGCCTTCAGCCTTTACTGACATCAGGGTCTTTTCCAATGAGTCAGCCCTTTGTATCAGGTGGCCAAAGTATTGGAGCTTCAACTTCAGTATCAGTCCTTCCAATGAAAATTCAGGATTGATTTCCATTAGGATTAACTGACTTGATCTTATTACTGTCCAAGGGACTCTCAAGAGTCTTCTCCAACACCACAGTTCAGAAGCATCAATTCTTTGACACTCAGCTTTCTTTATAGCCCAGCTCACACATCCACACATGACTACTGGAAAAACCATAGCTTTGACCATATGAACCTTTGTTGGCAAAGTGATGTCTCTGCTTTTTAATATGCTATCTAAGTTTGCCATAGTTTTTCTTCCAAGGGGCAAACATCTTTTAATTTCATGGCTATAATCACCATCTGCAGTGATTTTGGAGCCCAAGAAAATTCTCAAACCCATTTCTTTTAACCATCTCTAACACAGAAGCTCAAAGAGTTAAAAAGGCACCCTCTCAGCCTAACTTGGAGGCCATGAACCTTAGTTTCATCAAGGAAACTTAAGTGCATGCCTTATGAGAATGCTGTGATGGCCTTTGAAAGAAATATCACTATTTTTTTTTCAAGCTAAAAGTATCTTATAGTCTTCTAAAAGCAATGTCAGATTATTGACAGTTGCATCATTAAATTGAATGTTCTCGAAGAAACAGACTCAGAGTTTTAGAGTTAACCAATTGTTTTTAACAGAATATGTCCTTAAAAAGAAAAAAAAAAGAATGATTTAGGTAAAAAATTTCAATATATAATCACACCTAATATTTTTTCACTATATGAATTTTAATGTATTTTGTTTAGGGCTTTTAAAATGCATATTTTTAACATAGTTGTGTCCATTCTCTGTAAACAACTTTTATCTTTTTTTTTTCCAGTGACTATTATATAACAAGCACCTCCTGTTGTATACAGACTGTAAACATTGCATTTTACAACTCCATAATCTTCCATGCTAGAATTATAGCATGGATTATTTAACCAAACATTTAGATTAAAAAAACTTATCACACTATTACTTATGTTCTTTTGACAATGATCTTGTTGTATAAACTCACACCCTTATGGCCTCCAGCCCACCACCCCATTTTGAACCCCTCAAAAAATTCACTTTTCTGATAAAGGGGATAGTCATTGGTTATACTACTTCTCTAGTCCTTTTCTCTTTTCTTTCTGAATTGAATGTTAACTGTGAATCTTGAAAGTCTGGCAACTATTCTGAGGCAATGAGAATAAAAAAGCATTATGATTAGCATAGTTGAGGAAAAAGAAACAACTTTTTCTTTTGTGGGTATCATTGGACCCACAGAACCAAGGCCCAGCGCTGCCCATATCCTGTTCTCTAATTACACGAGGAAGAACTTTATCACTATTTGCTTACGTCACCTAAAGTTGGATCCCTGTCACTCATTATGTGCTTTAAGTAATAGTAATAATAATATTATTCATGACAACAGAAGAACACTAGTAAGAATAAACATGCATATAATACTTTTTACTATAAGACAGCTCAGTTCTAAGTACTTTAGGCTTATTCACTTATTTAATCCTCTTAACCTTATTGAGCAGTTATTAGTGTTACCAAGATGCTCATTTTACATTTGAAAAAAGAGAAGTTAAATATGAAAGGTCACACGGTTATCTATCATTTGACAACAGAATATGCTTACTTTAAGCAAAGGTGTCAGGATATGAGACAAATACATATATTGAGGGCTTTTCATTTATTGTAAGAGGTTCACTCACTTTCCCAATGTAAATGCTGCTGCTAAGTTGCTTCAGTTGTGTCCGACTCTGTGTGACCCCATAGATGGCAGCCCACCAGGCTCCCCTGTCCCTGGGATTCTCCAGGCAAGAACACTGGAGTGGGTTGCCATTGCCTTCTCCAATGCAGGAAAGTGAAAAGTGAAAGTGAAGCCACTCAGCTTCACTGTCAGACTCTTAGCGACCCCATGGACTGCAGCCTACCAGGCTCCTCTGCCCATTGGATTTTCCAGGCAAGAGTACTGGAGTGGGGTGCTGTTGCCTTCTCCACAATGTAAATGAGACTGTGGCAAAAATATGGCAGATGAACAAAGAACATGGGCTGAAAAGTCAGATAGATCTTGGTCTAAATATAAAAGTTATTTTACTTATAAGATGTCTGATCTTGATTAATACTGTAAAAATCTCTTAGTCTTAGCTTATACATAGGCTTAACGTATACCTTCTTATTTAGAATAGAGAAAATATAAAACTCTTGTAGCATTCACCAGTGTATTCAATTCCTTTTGCAAATGTGGAAAATTGCAATCACACGGCTAATAAGCAGTGTAGCCAGGGTTCATATCCAAGTATGTCTGATTCCAAAGTTCATGTTTTTTATTACTATGCCTCTCTGTCCCCAGGAGGCGTGAGCAATATAAGTAGTAACTGAAGTTCCTATTCCCTGAGGAAAGTCTACAAATGGACACTAATATGGAAACAATATTTCTAACACTGTAATCAGACAATGCAAGATTAAGGTGGTGCCAATTTGATGTCTCATATGTCCTCTGATCTCATGTTTTGCCAAAAGGATACTGTAAATTTGCATACTGTGTGTGTGTNACTCATTGGAAAATACCCTGATGCTGGGAGGGATTGGGGCAGGAGGAGAAGGGGACGACAGAGGATGAGATGGCTGGATGGCATCACCTACTTGAAGGACATGAGTTTGGGTGAACTCTGGGAGTTGGTGATGGACAGGGAGGCCTGGCGTGCTGTGATTCATGGGGTCCGCAAAGAGTTGGACACGACTAAGCAACTGAACTGAACTGAAGATTCTAATGTAATTTTAGTTTGCCGTAGTGTCTTAAATTTTTGAATCATTCTTAGTCTTCCTTCCTAGGCATAGACGAAAGCTTCCCCACCTCCGAAATGTTCAGACTCTCTGGAGTGCTTATTGTAGGATATGCAATGGAACGAGTTAGGAAATGAATCGTTTGTTTGCTGCCCTGAATTTTTATAGATCTTGATGCCTGAAACTGAATTATTTTCTTGCTTGTAGGTAGTTACATCTTTCAAAATTGCTCCTCCATTTTGAAAACATCTTGAGGAAGTAAAATGAGCAACATTAATCAAAGATACAATCCAAAACAGAATATTTCCAAAGGCCTTATTATACACATTTGGACACAGTAGTGCTTATCCAGTTAACCACATTTGCAACCAAGGCACCCTCCTCTTTTCTTTTCTTACTCCTCCAAATGTATTCACATATGAATAAATGAACAAATGTATTGGAGATGCATGGTTGATGTANCAATCCAAAACAGAATATTTCCAAAGGCCTTATTATACACATTTGGACACAGTAGTGCTTATCCAGTTAACCACATTTGCAACCAAGGCACCCTCCTCTTTTCTTTTCTTACTCCTCCAAATGTATTCACATATGAATAAATGAACAAATGTATTGGAGATGCATGGTTGATGTAACAGACAACTTAGGAAGATTCTTTCATGTGCTAAAAGGAATATATAGGAGAAAAAAGTTTAGCAGTCTCTGAATTGTCACTAGTATTTAGCACTTTGCTGCTGCCGCTGCTGCTAAGTTGCTTCAGTCATGTCCAACTCTGTGCAACCCCATAGATAGCAGCCCACCAGGCTCCCCTGTCCCTGGGATTCTCCAGGCAAGAACCCTGGAGTGGGTTGCCATTTCCCTCTCCAATGCAGGAAAGTGAAAAGTGAAAGTGAAGTCACTCACTCTGTCCGTCCCTCAGCGACCCCATGGACAGCAGCCTACCAGGCTCCTCCATCCATGGGATTTTCCAGGCAAGAGTACTGGAGTGGGGTGCCATTGCCTTCTCCATTTAGCACTTTGGTCTTGTTTTAATTCTGTACCTTTCAGTACTTTCAAATTCACCAGGTGAACTCGAGGTGTTACTTGCTATACATGAGACTCAGGTAATGTGAGTGAGGGTAACTTCACTTCTGTCTGTATCATGCTACATAATTTTATCCTTAAGATGTTTTTAGCATAATTTGCTATAATTTTACTTTGTTTTGGGCTTTAGAATAATAAATACAGAGGTTATGAACCAACTTGAATATTTTAGAAGACTTTTAGATTCAGCTACCTAGTTACTTTCTTCTGAGGTAACTATTATGTAGAATCTTGGGGTGAGTTAATATTTATTATGTTCAAAGGACCAACTAATTTAGTTATATTTTATTCTAAAGGGTGTTTATATTTTGAAGTAATCCGTGTAGAAAATATGTTCTGTTTTCTTTGTTAGGAAATCTTTGGGAGCATGGCAGTATGAGACAAATTATAATGAAAAATGTATACCGTCACTGCAGAGATAACCCCCATAGTTTACTGCTATTCATACTAGTAGTGAATCCAGTAAAGCCAATTGGACTCTCTCAATTCCTTGGGATTAATTATGTGGATATTTATCACCTATGCCTTGTACAAGTTAAAAAGTAAGCTAGATAAAAGCTTACGAATAAAAAATGAATTCAGTTCAATCCAGTTGCTCAATCATGTCTGACTCTTTGCAACCCCATGGACTGTAACACGCCAGGTTTCCCTGTCCACTACCAACTACTGGAGCTTGCCCAAATTCATGTCCATCGAGCTGGTGATGCCATCCAACCATCTCATCCTGTCATCCTCTGTACTTGTTTAGTAAAAAAGTGAATTCACTAGTATTCTTTTATTCTTTCTACCCTATCTCTTGTTCCAAAAGAGAAAGAGGGAATCATATAAACACAGTGTGATGATAACTTTCTACTGTGAATGGTCCAGCTGAGATGATAGTATGCAGAAAGAGATTTTTCCCTGTCTGTTTTAAGAAGAAATACTAGCAAGCACCCTCTTAAACCCCAGTGAAGAAAGGAAAAATTGCATTGACTTTTGGATGGAAATTTTTTTCATCATAGCTAACAAAAGTTTATTGTGTTCAGACTTTTATATACCCTTGCACATGCCAGAAGACAGTGGAATTTATATTCAGAAGCCAAGATCTAGGGGTTGGCTCATAGCAATAATCTCCCTTGATGATAATTGACTCAGGGATAGGAATTCATACCAATGAGTTGTAAGGAGAGGACCTAGGAGGTTCACATTAAGGTCATTCTTGTTTTTTTCTGGGAGACCACTCAGGAACAGCTTCTCCTTTGTCTTGGTCTGGATAGGTTGGGTCATATGTGGGTTACAGTAGCAATGGTTAGTGTCCTTTTTATATTCATTTCCCTCACAAGTGGGATGGGAGAGGGTGGGTGGAACACCCACACTCTTTCATTGACATGAGCTGGCAGAACAGCCACTATCCAGAATAGAGCTCATCACTACAGCAGAGGATATCTTGACCTTTAGAGCCCACACCCAGTTGTGATTTATACATAGCTTTCAATCACATTTCACTAGCAAAAATGAGTCACATGATCACATCTAACATCATGGGTACAGGAACATGCAAATTGACAGGTGCCAGGGAAGCGACCAGAGATATCTGCTGGTAAATACTAATGAATATCACATTTTTTTCTTTGAGTATCATTCTTTGTCTTGCTCATGGGCAAAGTAGGGTACTATGACACTGAAGAAGGGATTGCCAAGAGACTGGCAGGAGAAGTGGTCCAGAGACTAAGTTAGTTTCTAAGTCTATCCTATCTTTAGATTTTATGCCCCCTTTTTGGTAGCATATATCAATACTTTTGGAGAAGGAAATGGCAACTCACTCCAGTAATTCTTTCCTGAGAAATCCCATGGACAGAGGAGTCTGGAGGGCTGCAGTCCCTGGGGTCTCAAGAGCCAGACATGACTTAGTGACTAAACCATCAATACTTTATTCTCTTCTTATTCTTTTAATATTTATGGTATGACTATATCACATTATATATTCTTTATCCATTCTTTGCATTATTACTTTTGGGACATAATTGCTTTACAGTGTGGTGTTTCTGCTCTATAACAGTGTGAATCAACTATGTGTATACCTATATACCCTCCCTCTTAAGCCTCCCACCTACCTCTCATCCCGCACCTCTAGGTCACCACAGAGCACTGAGCTGAGCTCCTTGTGCTGTACAGCAGCTTCCTGCTAGCTTTCTATTATACCCATGGTGGTAGATATACATCAATCTGTCCCAACCTCCCCTTCCCCCGTTGTGTACACAGTCTGTTCTCTATGTCTACATCTTTATCTCTGCCCTGTAAATAGGTTCATCTGTAACATTTTTCTAGATTCCATATATATGGATTGACATATGGTGTTTATTTTTATCTTTATGATTACTTGACTCTGTATGATCTTTGATCTGATCAATATACACAGGTTTTAAGCTGGTCTTAGTTGATTTTTCTCTTAATTTTCATCCAGAATTCCCTAACTAATATATGCTTATTATCAAATGCCTTTTGAGTCCATATCATCATCCAGGACCCATTCTAAAGAAAGGAGACCTGGCAACTTAATTTTCAGGCCACAGCCTCCCTTTGGGATCTTACATTCCTGTGAGATTTATATTGGAAACTCTGTGTAGTAAAATGTAAACTGAAGCTCTGCACACAGGAAGTGTTCTATTCCCCTATGCTTCAGTAGAGCAGTTTCTTCCTTTATATCATATCTAAAATCCTTACAAATAAGCAAAGGTGAACTTGCTATATCTCATTGTAAAAACTGCACAGAAAGGCAGATGCTTGCTATTTATTTCCTGGCTCTGGGCTCTGAGGCTCTGACATGATTGGCAATTGGACACTGGAAACTTGGCCATCTCATCAAATTCTACTATTTTTGAAATGTCACAGAACAGCAACAAAGTTTTAGTGAGAAGCTTGGGCAATAGTGTAAGTTCTATCTAGGGTACATTTTTGATCCATTCTGAATTATGTCTTACACCTAAAGGCCAAATAAAACAAAATTAGAGGTTATTGTTTTCTTTATTTTTTTTAAGAACATAAAAAATTCAGTACTGTGAGTTTTAGAAACAGGAAAGAGAAGGTGAGTCAGAAGTGGACCTTTAAGGTGGAGAACCAATGAAAGCTTTACATGTTCTCAGCTACCTTAACAGCCTCTATTAATTCTGACTCTCCTTCATCTGCTTTATGAGTACCATCATATCAGTGTGCCCTAGAGATATCAGCATGCTCAGAAAAAATATTATCAATCTGTCTACACTAAAAGACTGACTAGCCCTGGACTTCCAACACTGCCTCAAGAACTATGATGAGAAGGATTCTGATTCCATATTTCATGGGAAGTATTGCCATGTCTGATTAGTAGCATCTGTGGTGGGGTCATAAAAGAGGATTAATTACACAGAATTTTCCATTATTTGTTATCCTTGATCAATATATTTGCTTACAGGTGAGTGAAAAATTTGGATTTCATCTTTTGGCAGAAGAGAGAAAACGTATTAGTTATGCAGATTTCAGGGTCCAAACTAAAAAAAATAAATATACATACCGTTTAGGAATATAAAGTCAAGTGGGCCTTAGGAAGCATCACTGTAAACAATGCTAGTAGAAGTGATGGAATTCCAGTTGAACTATTTCAAATCCTAAAAGATGATGCTGTTAAAGTACTGCACTCAATATGCCAGCAAATCTGGGAAACTCAGCAGTTGCCACAAGACTGGAAAATGTCAATTTTAATTCCAATTCCAAAAAAAGGTAATGCCAAAGAATGTTCAAGCTACCACACAATCGTACTCATCTCACACTAGCAAAGTAATGCTCAAAATTCTCCAAGCCAGGTTTCCATGGTATGTTAGCCATGAATTTCCAGATGTTCAAGCTGGATTTAGAAAAGGCAGAGGAACCAGAGATCAGATTGCCAACATCCACTGAATCATCAAAAAAGTGAGAGTTCCAGAAAAACATCTTTTTCTGCTTTATTGACTATGCCAAAGCCTTTGACTGTGTGGATGACAACAAACTNTGCTTATATAACTTATATACAGAATACATCATGAGAAATGCTGGACTGGAAGAAACACAAGCTGGAATCAAGACTGCTGGGAGAAATATCAATGACCTCAGATATGAAGATGACATCACCCTCATGGCAGAAAGTGAAGAGGAACTAAAGAGCCTCTTGATGAAAGTGAAAGAGGAGAGTGAAAAAGTTGGCTTAAGGGTCAACATTCAGAAAACGAAAATTATGGCATCCAGTCCCATCACTTCATGGAAAATAGATGGGGAAACAGTGGAAACAGTGTCAGACTTTATTTTTTAGGCTCCAAAATCACTGCAGATGGTGACTGCAGCCATGAAATCAAAAGACGCTTACTCCTTGGAAGGAAAGTTATGACCAACCTACATAGCATATTAAAAAGCAGAGACATTTTTTGCCAAAAAAGGTCCATCTAGCCAAGGCTATGGTTTTTCCAGGGGTCATGTATGGATGCAGAGAAGGCAATGGCACCCCACTCCAGTACTCTTGCCTGGAAAATCCCATGGATGGGGGAGCCCGGAAGGCTGCAGTCCATGGGCTCGCTGAGGGTCGGACACGACTGAGTGAATTCACTTTCACTTTTCACTTTCATACATTGAAGAAGGAAATGTCAACCCAGTCCAGTGTTCTTGCCTGGAGAATCCCAGGGATGGGGGAGCCTGGTGGGCTGCCATCTATGGGGTCGTACAGAGTTGGACATGACTGAAGCGACTTAGCAGCAGCAGCATGTATGGATGTGAGAGTTGGTCTGTGAAGAAAGCTGAGCACCGAAGAATTGATGCTTTTGAACTGTGGTGTTGGAGAAGACTCTTGAGAGTCCCTTGGAGTGCAAGGAGATCCAACCAGTCCATTCTGAAGGAGATCAGCCCTGGGATTTCCTTGGAGGGAATGATGCTAAAGTTGAAACTCCAGTACTTTGGCTACCTCATGCGAAGTATTGACTCATTGGAAAAGACTCTGATGCTGGGAGGGATTGGGGGCAGGAGGAGAAGGGGACGACAGAGGATGAGATGGCTTGATGACATCATTGGCTCAATGGACGTGAGTCTGAGTGAACTCCGGGAGTTGGTGATGGACAGGGAGACCTGGTGTGCTGCGATTCATGGGGTTGCGAAGAGTCGGACAAGACTGAGTGACTGAACTTGTCAGATATGCTTGTTGAAATACTTTCTCCCTAACTGTGGTTTGCAGTCTCATTATCTTAACATTGTGTTTTGCAGGACAGTTGGTGTTTCATTTCACATGTAGGTCTGTGATCCATTTTCAGAAAATTTTTGATGGTAAATTCTGTGTCTTGTTCTTATTGTTCTTTCTGCATATGGATGTCCTATTATTCTAGGACTGTTTGTTTAATAGATGATCTTTGCTCCCTTTTATTCACTTTGTTCCTTTGTCAGAGATCATTTGATATCATGGGTATATATTTCTAGGGGAATATGACTGGTTTCTCTTTTCTTTTCATCTAGTTGTCTGTTCATTCATCAATGTCATATAGCTTGACTATTATAGCTACTTGTAAGCCTTGAAGTGGAGCATGTCAGACCTCCAGCTTTGATCTTATCTTTTAACATGGAGTTGGTTATTTTGAGTCTTATACCTCTCCGTATAAACATTAGAATCAGTTTGTCAATATCCACAAAATAACTGACCAGAATTTTTGTTAGAATTGCACTGAATTTATAGATTAAGTTGGAAAGACATACATCTTGACAATACTGAGCCTTCTCATCCTCAAACTCTATCTACATTTATTTAGCTCTTTTTCCATATGTTTCACCAGGGGTTTATTTTTCCTAAGACAGACCTTGTACCTATTATGTTAGATTTATATCTGAGTATTTTCACTTTTTTTGGAGCTAATGTAAATGGCATTGTGTTTTTATTTCCAATTCCACTTGTTCATTACTAGAATATATTATAGAAAAGGAACTGACTTCATACCCTAGTTCAGTTCAGTTCAGTCTCTCAGTCGTGTCCGACTCTTTGCGACCCCATGAACCACAGCATGCCAGGCCTCCCTGTCCATCATCAACTCTTGGAGACCACCCAAACCCATGTCCATTGAGTCAGTGATGCCATCCAACCATGTCATCCTCTGTTGTCCCTCGTACCCTAACCTGCAACCTTTACTGCAATCACTTACTAATTTCATGTTTTTTTCATTCTTTATTTTTCCACATAAATGATCATGTCATCTGTGAGCAAAGATAGTTTTAGTTCTACCTTCTTGATCCGTATACCTTGTATTTCTTTTTTTGTATTATTGCATTAGTATAACGCTGAAAAACAGTAGAGAGAGTGGATACCTTCATTGTGTTCCTGATCTTAATGAGAGTGCTTCAAGTTTCTCAACACTAAATGTAATTTTAGCTAAGGTTTGTTGTTTGTTTTTATGAAATTGAGGAATATCCACTCTATTTCTAACCTGCTCAGCATTTCTATCAGCAATGGATAATGTTGGATATTGTCAGATACTTTTTTCTGTATTTATTAATATGACTAAATAATCACTCTTATTTAGCCTGATAATGGGATGGGTTAGTTTAATTGATTTTTGAGTGTTGAATCATCCTCACATACCTAGGATTATCCCTCTTGCTTGTGGTGTATAATATCTTATATGCATTGTTGGATATGACTTGCAATTTTTTTCTCTAGAATGTTGTGTATATGTTTATAAGCGATGTTGATCTTTAGTTTTCTGGCAATGTCTTTGTCTGATTTTGGTATTGGGATAATGGTAGCCTTGTGGAATGAAGTAGGGGGTATTTCCTCTGCTTCTGTCCTCTGAAAAATATTATAGAGAATTAGTATAATTTATTCTATTAGTATTTGATAGAATTCATCAGTAAACTGATCTGAGCCTGATTCTTTCTGTTTCGGAAAGTGTGTGTGTGTGTGTGTGTGTGTGTGTGTGTGTGCGTGTGTGTGTGCGTGTGTGTGTGTTTGGGTATGTGTGTGTGCTCATTCATGGCTGACTCTTTGTGACCCTATGGACTGTAACTCTCAGGTTCTCTGTCCATGTAATTTTCCCAGCAAGAATAGTAGAGTGGTTTGTTGTTTCCTACTCCAGGGGATCTTCCCGACCCAGGGATAGAAACTGCATCTCTTGCATATCCTGTATTGCATATCCTGGTGGATTGTTTGTCACTGCACCTCTCTCTATATAATTTCTTTTGTAAGACTTCATATTCAATTGTTGATAGATACTTAGATTCTTCTGTGTCTTGGCTTATGTAAATAACGCTGCTGTGAATATTGCAGCACATATCATTTCTAATTATTATTTTCATTTTCTTCAGATATATACTCAGGAATGGAATTGCTGAATCATATGGTAGTTATATTTTTAGTTTTTTTATTGGAGGATAATTGCTTTACACTGTTGTGGTGGCTAGCGCTATTTGTATTTAAAAATTTTGAGGAAATTCTATGCTGTTTTCCATAGTGGCTGTACTAGTTTACATTACCAGCAACAGTGTACTCCATGTACTTGTCAACATTTATTATTTTCTGTCTTTTGATAATAGCCATTTACCAGGTGTGAAGTGACATCTCATTGTGATTTAGATTTGAATCTCCTTGATAATTAATGATGTTGACCATCATTTCATGTGCCTATTGTCCATCTGTATCTCTTCTTTGGAATTTTTTCCCCTAAACTTTAAACTTTTTATTTTGTATTGCGATATAGTCAGTTACAATGTTGTAGTTTCATGTGAACAGTGAAGGGACTCAGCCATAAATATACCTGTATCTATTCTCTCCCCAACCCCTCTAGCATCCGGGTTGGCACATAACATTGAATAGAGTTCCATGTGCTATATAATAGGTGCTTGTTTGTTATCCATTTTGAATATAGCAGTGTGGTCATGATTTTCCTAGACTCCCTAACTATCACTTTCCCTGCCAACCACAAACTTAGAAAACAAACTTATGGAAAAATGTCTATTCAGGTTTTTTGAACATTTTTAGTAGTTTCTTTTTTTTTTTTTTTTTAAATCTTGAGCTTCACGAGATGTTTGTATATTGGGGGAATTAATCCCTTTTTGGTCACACTGCTTTCAAGTTTTCCGTCATTGAACATGCTGCTAACTGCTTTTTTTTTGTGTTAATGTCTTATATTATGTTGAGATATGTTCACTATATACAAACTTTTTGAGAGAGATTTTGTATGAATAGATATTGACTTTTGTCAGATGTTTTTTCCATGCCTATTGTGATGATCGTGTGATTTTATCCATTGTTGTGTTAATGTGATATATCATATTTATTGATTTGTGGATATTGAACCATCCTTATATCCCTGGAATAAATCCAACTTGATCATGGTGTGTATGATTCTTTTTATAAATGGTAGAATTCAGTGTATTATTATTTTATTGAGGAGTTTTGATTTATATTCATCAGAGATATTGGTCTGTAATTTTTCTTCTTTTTCATATCTTTGACTGGTTTTGGTATTAGTGTAATAGTGGCTTCATAAAATTAATTAATAAAGAAAAGTGTTCCCTCCTCTTCAGTTTTTTTGGAATACTTTAAAAGGATAGGTATTAACTTTTCTTTATAATTGCCCTGTGTTTGATGGGATTCTCCTGTGAAGTTATTCAGTCTTGGACTTCTGTTTGTTGGGAGTTTTGTTGATTACCAATTCAGTACTAGTAATTTGTCTGTTCAGATTATCTTTTTCTTCCTGATTTAATCTTGATTGATTATATACTTCTAGAAAATTTCCATTTCTTTAGTTTGCTTAGTTTCTTGACATATAACTATTTGTAATATCCTTTTATTTTAAAAAATTTCTCTGATCTCAGTTATACTTCTTTCTCTTTCATTTATTTGTTTTATTTGAATCATTTTTTTTTCTTCATGAACCTCTACTCCTTTCTCTTTTCTCCATCTGAGACCCCTTTAATGCAAATGTTAGTATGTGTGATGTTATCTTCAGTTCAGTTCAGTTTAGTCGCTCAGTTGTGTCCGACTCTTTGCAACCCCATGAATCGCAGCACACCAGGCCTCCCTGTCCATCACCAACTCCCGGAGTTCACTCAGATTCACATCCAGCCATCTCATCCTCGGTCGTCCCCTTCTCCTCCTGCCCCCAATCCCTCCCAGCATCAGAGTCTTTTCCAATGAGTCAACTCTTCACATGAGGTGGCCAAAGTACTGGAGTTTCAGCTTTAGCATCATTCCTTCCAAAGAAATCCCAGGGCTGATCTCTTTCAGAATGGACTGGTTGGATCTCCTTGCAGTCCAAGGGACTCTCAAGAGTCTTCTCCAACACCACGTTCAAAAGCATCAATTATTTGGCACTCAGCCTTCTTTACAGTCCAACTCTCACATCCATACATGACTATTGGAAAAACCGTAGCCTTGACTAGACGGACTTTAGTCGGCAAGGTAATGTCTCTGCTTTTGAGTATGCTATCTGGGTTGATCATAACCTTTCTTCCAAGGAGTAAGCGTCTTTTAATTTCATGGCTGCAATCACCATCTGCAGTGATTTTGGAGCCTAAAAAATAAAGTCTGACACTGTTTCCACTGTTTCTCCATCTATTTTTCATGAAGTGATGGGACCAGATGTCATGATCTTTGTTTTCTGAATGTTGAGCTTTAAGCCAACTTTTTCCCTCTCCTCTTTCACTTTCATCAAGAGGCTTTTTAGTTCCTCTTCACTTTCTGCCATTAGAACTCCCTAAACTAATATCATTTTTTTAAAAATATATTTTGGAGGTTCTGATTGGGCAGTTTCCATTATTATATCTTCAAGATCATTTACACATTTTCCTATATCACCTGACCTGCTGTTAATATTCTCTAGTGTATTTCTAATTTCAATTGTATTCTTCAGCTCTGACTAGTTCTTTTTTATGTTTTTCTAGTTCTTCATTAAAACCTTTGCAGTATTCATCCATCCTTTTTCTAACCTCTTAGCATTCTTATTACTATTGCTTTGAACTCTTTGTCAGGTAAATTATATATCTGTAACATTAGGGTTCAGATTTTTTCCCTTGTTCTTTTGTTTGGAACATATTCCTCTGTCTTCTCATTTTGTTTCATTTTCTCTGTCTCTATGAAGTTTGGTATAACAGTTACCATTGTCAGGCTTGCAGACGTGTTCTTGTGTGGAATCATCCATCTGCAGTCTGAGTAGAGCAAGATCTGAAGCAAGCATGTGCCACATCTTCCCCCAAAGTATGCTGGCAGCCACTGCCCTGGTGGGAGGTAGAGCCGGAGTTGGAAGGGCTAGAGCCAGAGCTAGGTACTGTCTGCGGTATTGCTTATGCTCAGCTGACTTTACAGGTTTTTTTCAGGAGTGCGCCTGGGGCCAAAGGTGCTGAAACAGGAGCACTGAGGGAGCTGAGTTTCTCCCAGGTTTGTTGGCAGTCTCTACCTTGGGGACTTAGGGACTGGAGCCTGAGGGCTTGGGGCTGTATTTCTGTGCTGATTTCATTTTTACCCCTGATGTACATGCCTTGGCTAGCAGCTGGGTTGGGGCCAGAGAGATTGGTGACATTTTACTGACTTGATTTTGCTCCCTCCCAAGTGTGTGCAGGTATGCATGCCTGCAGTGATGGTTATGCCCTTAAGCTAGTATTGCTTCTTCCTGAGTGTATACACTGAAAATGTATACACTGGTTCTGACTGCCTCCACCCTGGTCAGAGACAAGGCTAGCACTGGAGCAGGCTCTGTTCCCGCTATACGTGCTCGCTGTTGTTGACAACGGCAGCCTCCGCCTTAGTGGGGAACAGTGCAGGAGCAAGAGTGGCTAAAGCAGGATCCCACTGAGGACTTGGGGATGGGTTAGAGTGGTCCTTGCAAGCTGGGCAGAGGCTAAGGCAGTTTTCAGTCTGCTGCCTCTGAACTCCAATTGGGAGTAAACAAGTTTCTGCTGGGAAAGCTCTTCAAGAGCATGGTTTGGTTTTCTTACAACCTCCTGTACCTACACTGGTGTTCAAACCAGTTAAGGAATTGTCTTCCTGGTGTCAGACCCCAGGGCCAGAGTGACTAATAAGTGACTTGAACCCTGTGCTCCCTAGGAAGGACCCCCACATCTGTAATATACCTTTCTTCCTCTGTATCCTCTGCTAGGTACGTGGGTCCCCAACATGTTACTTCTTCCTACCTCTCAGACTCCATGTGGGGATTTCTTGACAGGTTTGGTTGCAGAACAGTCCTGCTAGTCCCCAGTCAATTTCAGCAGAAATCTGCTATAGTTGTTGTTTTTTTGATATGTTCACGGGAGAAGGTGAGCCTAGAGTCCTCCTTCTCTGTCATCTTGATCTCCGTCCTGTTGAGTATCTTTGAACTGTGTCTTAGGCCCTGTATTTTGTTGTTGTTGAAAGGTAGACATGATGTACTGGCTAAAGACCAAAACAAAAACCATGTAATATATAGGCCTTTAAGAATAGAATGATAATTTTGAGGGGGAAACATTCTATGATTCTATGATTATATCTTAGTCCTTTGGTGAGTCTGGGACCCTGGACTGTGAACTTCACCAGTGCTTCTCTGTTTTGTCTGTGTGTGTGTGTGTGTGTGTGTGTTTCCTTTCTTGGGTTGAACCAGATAGCTAGAGGGAGCTGGTTGGGTAATTCTCTTTCACATCCTAATTTCCCAGCTACGTCTCCCACACAGATTAGGATCTGACGGGAATTGTCAACTCATTGGAAAAGACCCTGATGCTCGAAAAGATTGAGAGCAGGAGGAGAAGGGGGTGACAGAGGATGAGATGGCTGGATGACATCACCAATTCAATGGACATGAGTTTGAGCAAATTCTGGGAGATATTCAAAGACAGGGAAATCTGGTGTGCTGCAGTTCATGGGGTTGCAGAGTCAGACACAACTCAGTGACTGAACAACAGGCTCTGGTGAAATAGTTTCTCCTTAGGGCACATTTTTTGGGGAATAGATTACTCTCATATATTGCCAAAGGCTTATTTTTCCTCCCTCTGCTGGAAGCAGAAGGGGATTTTTCTCCAATCACTGAGAACTTGGTAGAGCTCCCTGAGGTAAAAACTCACAAAACTCAGGGTGACCAGGTCCCCCTAAAATTTTTAATCTCTCAGACTTGTCCACATTGGGCCTGTAGCAATCCACTGATTATAACTCAGATTTTCCTACCCAGGCACCGTTTCGTCTGCTTGCGGTTTTTGTTCTCTGGTAATCTGTGGTTCTCTGTCTCTTTTTGTCCCCAACTTCTATGGAAGCACTTTGCCCTTACTTTTCTAATGCATCTAAAAAGCTTGTTGATTTTCCAGTTTGTTTAACATTTTACTTCTGCTCATTTGTTCTTTGTTCTTTGTTATTTCTCTTCTGCTTGGCTTGTTATCTTGCAGAATGTAGGCACTTTATAAATATATGTTGAACGAGTATATGAAAGAGAGAATACATTAATGCCTAAAAGAATAACTGCATATGACTCTTCACTTACTTTGCTGCTCTGATCCTGGAGGACACAAATTGATTTCATGCTGGAGCAGCAGACGCTTTGTTTGGACTGCTGACTTTGGACACCCTCTCCCCCTCTACACCCTGTCCCCTTCTCCCTGGGCGTCATACAGTTCACAGTGATGCAACTCCAGGAGTTAAGATATGAGAGGTAGGTTAGAAATCTTTGTCCCTTCTCCTCCTTAATCCTTCTTTCTTCTCCCTTCATTTATTATAAAGGAGTGAGAGCCAATCATTTCCAGCAAGGGAAGAACTTGTGTGTCTTGGAGATGCTCTTGTTCAGATGCTCAAGTTCAGTCTACTCATCACATGACAGACTGATAATTGAGAGACAAGGTGTTGAAGCAAGGAAATTGGGCATCCAAGAAGATGGTGGACTAGTGTCCTGGAGTATCATCTTGTCTGGATATGGATGCCAGTATGTTTTATAGAACAGATTGGGGAGGAGGTGAGGCCATTAAACAAAAAGATGTAAGTCTTGTGGAATATCTCCTGGCCTGGCCAGTATTGGGGAGGGGATGTGATAATTTTTTTTTTCTTTTCTGGATCCATTCATAGGTGGGCAGTGTCAGAATACCTCCCTGTGAGCTGAACAAAGGCACTTTGGTTTAATACTCAAGCACATGGAGCAGGGTCCCCTAGGCAGGTCTTTTTCTATGCTTAGATCTATGGACAGCATCCTTTCGGTAATTATAATAACAAAAGCAACAGAGAACAAAGGTTAAAGTAAAAGAAACAGATCCAACATGAAGTTAGATTCTGTTCTTCCCCATTGCGTTGAAGAGTGGGAGGTCTCTGTTAATGAGAATTTGAGCATTAGACACAAGGTGAGGTAGGAAGATTAAAATAAGACTTTGGAGGAAATGGCAGAGGGATTAAAAAAATGAGGTTGAAAGGAAGACCAAGGTGTGGAGGATCCTCTCTGTGTCATCTAATGTGACATATAATCCCACACTGACATGCGATCCAGTGGAGTCACCTTTAGGCATCCCTCAGGAGACAAAGAATATTATTTAATCAAGGATAAGTACAACTGGACTTTCTCTTAGGAAATAATAATAATAAAAGCTCTTTTCATATCCTTTTAGACATCATAGATCATAATGACAGGTTTAAAAAGGCCTAGGCATTCCTATTTTATGGGGAGATCTTTGACTATTGGAAATGGCAACCCACTCCAGTACTCTTGCCTGGAGAATCCCATGGAGGGAGGAGCCTGGGGCTACAGTCCATGGGGTTGCAAAGAGTCAGATGCAACTGAGCAACTTCACTTTCACACTTTCTGACTATTGAAGGGATAACACACACATTAAGAAGAGGCCACCTGCTGCTCCATTGCTAACAACCCCTGGGATTTGGTAAGCATAAAGCTATAGGATGCTTTTGACCATGCATCTTGTTTGATATCCTTTTGGGAAAGCAAAACATGTTTTATTCCTTTGACAATTAAAACATTAAAAATAAAAGGTGGTTCAAGTGGTGGTATGTTCAACTGCAGTGCCTGTAAGTAAAGAACAGATTCTTCCCTCTCGTGTCCACCAGATGCAGATAAAAGAGAAAATAATAAAACCTGAGATAAGCTACATTGTCAGGGTAGCGGTTTAAATAATATTATATATTGAAGTTTTATTTTTTATTTATTCTGTTCCTGAGAAAATTTGATAGGTTCTTATTTATATAGGCAAACTTGAGATGAACATTTAACAATACTGAGTCCAAACACACACTTTATTGTTCATAGACTTTTGGTATGTGAAGACTTAATGTCCCTGCTTTTTCGTCCTCCTGTTTAATAGCTTGCAGAAGGTATGGACAGAGGAAATACAGTAGGGCCTAGCAGCATCTGGAGCCACTCCATTAGGATTAGACTGGTACCAAAAGTCCTCTTGTCTGTTTCTTTCCACTCAGTTCAGTTCAGTCGCTCAGTCATGTCCGACTCTTTGTGACCCCATGAACCTCAGCACGCCAGGCCTCCCTGTCCATCACCAACTCATGGAGTCCACCCAAACCCATGTCCATCAAGTTGATGATGCCATCCAACCATCTCATCTTCTGTCATCCCCTTCTCTTCCTGCCCTCAATCTTTCCCAGCATCAGGGTCTTTTCCAGTGAGTCAGCTCTTTGCATCAGGTGGCCAAAGTATTGGAGTTTCAACTTCAATATCAGTCCTTTCAATGAACACCCAGGACTGATCTCCTTTAGGATGGACTGGTTGGATCTCCTTGCAGTCCAAGGGACTCTCAAGAGTCTTCTCCAACACCACAGTTACCCTTGAATCTAATTGCCCAGTTGTGATCTGATTTCAACCCAACTTGACAACCCATGTCCAGAATACTCCTGGAATATGTATGTAGCTTTGTTGTTGTTTAGTCACTAAGTCGTGTCTGACTCCTTGCGACCCCATGGACTGTAGCCCTTCAGGCTCCTCTGTCTATGGGCTTCTCTAGGCAAGAATACTAGAGTGGCTTGCTATTTCCTTCTCCAGGAGTATGTAGCTTAGGGCATGAATTTAACTTTGCTGACTGCGTTCCACTTTGATTGACTCACTCTGCTTATACTACTCAATTGGAAACTCCTGAGCCTCACACTTTCAAAGGCACAGGACCCCCTTTTGTTTGCTATTAAGCATCTTGATGAATGGAGTGTTGTATAATGTAAAAACACCATCTATTTTGCAATTAAACAAATGTGGAGAAAACTAGTAACCTCTGCAGTGTCAGTTTCCTCATTTGCAAATGGAAAGGCTAATAAGAATTGTACTGTTGAGCAGTTAGGAAGACCTGTTATACTATCAGGCATATTAATAGTTGCCCAGAATGGCTTTTTAAAGTAAATGAATTCAAATAGAAACTCAAATATTTCCAAAACTTAGGGTGTGGGGCAAGCAAAACTGAACCATATAAAGCCAATGTTTTAAAGGACATAATTGGTTAATGAGATGTTTATATCTGAATCAGAATTTTAGGATGAAGTGTAATGTATCCAAACCTTCATAACAGATTAAATATAATGCTTATTGCTGATACTTTAATTCTGTGCCAGATATTTACGATATTGTTTATGTCAACATAGGTCTAGCCTAATTTTAGATCTATGCATGAAACATTTTTTTTTTTTTCAAATTTGGAGTCTGCAAAAGATTTTCTTGGACATTGAAATGAAATGGGTTGGTCTGATCAATAATTTGGCAAAATAATGCTACCCAAAAAAAGGCACATTGAGTTGACTTTTCTTTTTTGTTCAGACTGGTATTTTTCTCTGAATGAACAGTCATAACAGTCACTGTGGGGCTTTTTGTTGTTGTTGTTGGTACTGTTTTGGCTTTGTCCTTTCTTTTCCACTCTTTTCCTCAAGAGGCCACCTTTCTCTCAGGATGTGTTCTGACACTCTGTGCACTGTCTGTTCACATCTCTCTCTGTTTCCACTGACACTAATAGAATTGGAATATTGACTTTCCCCTAGTGGGCTGGCAGAGGGATGCTCTGACCATTTTCAGCTTGAGAAATCCATTTTGGAGGCACTCTTCATAGTCAGTTCAGTCTTCTGAGGCTGAAAAAACATACTATACCCTGCTCATGCTTTCGAAAAAAAAAAAAAATCACCTGTAAAGGCAACCCAGTGCTATATTTTCTAATTGACAAGAAATGGGCCCACCAGGTTACATGACTATTGATGTTATATCCCAAAGAAGACATCTTTCTAAATGTAGGTGTCTATGTGAGATACTTCCTGGAGGAATTTGCTCTTGGATGTGTTTCTAGATTGCAAGTTGGTTTTCAGTCTGTTTCAGAATTTGGACAAGTTCTTTCTCTTTTACTTTTTACCTGCACTAGGTCCATCATCAGAGTCTTAATCATAGCTGATCTGTGAATATAACTACATTGTTTCTAAGCAACCTCATGAATAAAAAAAAAACGATGGTATTTGCCTGTGATTGTGGGGGTGAAATTTGATAAGGAAACAGATGGTACCTTATTGCTTCCAGGAATTTTCAGTAAATAAGCTGATATTGAAAGTGGTTTGCAAAAAAAAAAAAAAATCAAATAAAACTAGTAGTAGTATACATTTTTTTTCAAATTGATTACACATTTTGAGCACTGAATTCCATCAGACTCAGAGCTTATAAACCTCAGAATTTCATACTTCTGAACACAAACTTCAAGGCATCCAGGGCTGATTATAAATATCAGCCTTCCATTGAGTTGATAGATGACCTCCCCTAATTCAGAAGCCTGAACACTCTATTAATTCCATAACAGGTGGCAAACCTCCTACTACCAAGTGAGTCAAGAGTGAAGCACATTTTAAGCAAATATTATGGAAGTTGTCTCCCCTGACAAGAGATGTATTTTAGGGGACACTAATCTTTTCAAATGTGAGTACATTAAATGCAAGTATTTTGAATTTTTAGAAGAACACAGTAGATAAATACAGTAGTATCATCATAGAAACATGTAATATACATTAAATCAATGCATGTAGACCTCTTTCTTATGGTATATTATAAAATTATATTTTTATATGCACACTGTTATCTTATTCTATATAATCTATATACACTTGATTCTAAAGATTGAATACACTTAATCATATACATACACAACACACACACACACATACGTACACATACCTCACAGCTCACTTCAGTTCAGTTGCTAAGTCAGATTCGACTCTTTGCGACCCCATGGACTGCAGCACGCCAGGCCTCCCTGTCCATCACCAACTCCCAGAGGTTACCCAAACTCATGTCCATTGTGGAGAAGGCAGTGGCAACCCACTCCAGTACTCTTGCCTGGAAAATCCCATGGATGGAGGAGCCAGGTTGGCTACAGTCCATGGGATCGTGAAAAGTTGGACACAACTGAGCGACTTCACATTCACTTTTTACTTTCATGTATTGGAGAAGGAAATGGCAACCCTCTCCAGTATTCTTTCCTGGAAAATCCCAGGAACAGAGGAGCTTGTGGGCTGCTGTCTACGGGGTTGCACAGAGTCGAACATGACTGACACGACTTAGCAGCAGCAGCAGCATGTCCATTGAGCCGGTGATGCCATCAAATCATCTCATCCTCTCTCGTCCCTTTCTCCTCCTGCCCCTAATCCCTCCCAGCATCAGAGTCTTTTCAAATGAGTCAGCTCTTCACATCAGGTGGCGAAAGTATTGGAATTTCAGCTTCAATATCAGGTGAACATCCAGGACTGATCTCCCTTAGGATGGACTGGTTGGATCTCTTTGCTGTCCAAGGGACTCTCAAGAGTCTTCTCCAGAACCACAGTTCAAAAGCAACAATTCTTTGGTGCACAGCTTTCTTTACAGTCCAACTCTCACATCCATACATGACTACTGAAAAAACCATAGTCTTGACTAGATGGACCTTTGTTGGCAAAGTAATGTCTCTGCTTTTTTATATGCTGTCTAGGTGGGTCATAGATTTCCTTCCAAGGAATAAGTGTCTTTTAATTTCATGGCTGCAATCACCATCTGCAGCGATTTTGGAGCCCAAAAAAATAAAGTCTGACACTGTTTCCCCATCTATTTGCCATGAAGTGATGGGACCAGATGCTATGATCTTAGTTTTCTTTCTTTTTAATTTCATCAAAGTGACTTTATTTTTTTTAAGTTTAAATTTTTATTTTTTATTTTGTTTTGCTTTACAATGCTGTATTCATTTTGCTATACATTGACATGAATCAGTCATGAGAGTACATGAGCTCCCAATCCCGACCCCCCCTTCCCCCTCCCTCCCCTCACCATCCCTCTGGATCATCCCCACGCATCAGTCCCAAGCTTCCTGCATCAAACCTAGACCGGTGATTCGTTTCACTTATGATATCATACATGATCTTAGTTTTCTGAATGTTGACCTTTAAGCCAATGTTTTCCCTCTCCTCTTTTACTTTCATCAAGAAGGTTTTTAGTTCCTCTTCCTTTTCTGCCATAAGGATGGTGTCATCTGCATATCTGAGGTTATTGATATTTCTCTTGGCAATCTTGATTCCAGCTTGTGCTTCATCCAGCACAGAGTTTCTCATGATGTACTCTGCATGCTGCTAAGTCATTTCAGTCGTGTCCAACTCTGTGCAACCCCATAGACGGCAGCCCACCAGGCTCCCCCATCCCTTGGATTCTCCCGGCAAGAACACTGGTGTAGGTTGCCATTTCCTTCTCCCGTGCATGAAAGTGAAAGGTGAAAGTGAAGTCACTCAGTCGTGCCCGACTCTTAGTGACCCCATGGACTGCAGCCTACCAGGCTCCTCTCTCCATGGGATTTTCCAGGCAGGAGTACTGGAGTGGGGTGCCATTGCCTTCTCCGTACTCTGCATAGTAGTTAAATAAACAGAGTGACAATATATAGCTTTGATGTACTCCTTTTTCTATTGGGAACCAGTCTGTTGTTCCATGTCCAGTTCTAACGGTTGCTTCCTGGCCTGCATACAGATATCTCAAGAGGCAGATCAGGTGGTTTTGTATTCTCATCTCTTTCAGAATTTTCCACAGTTTATTGTGATCCACAGTCAAAGGCTTTGGCATAGTCAATAAAGCAGAAATGGATGTTTATTTTTTGGAACTCTTTTGCTTTTTTGATGATCCTGTAGATGTTGGCAATTTGATCTCTGGTTTCTCTGCCTTTTCTAAATCCAGCTTGAACATCTGGAAGTTCACAGTTCACATATTGTTGAAGCCTGGCATGGAGAATTTTGAGCATTACTTTGCTAATATGTGAGATGAGTGCAATTGTGTGGTAGTCTGAGCTTTCTTTGGGATTGGAATGAAAACTGACCTTTTCCAGTCCTGTGGCCACTGCTGAGTTTTCCAAATTTGTTGGCATATTGAGTGCAGCACTTTCACAGCATCATCTTTCAGGATTTGGAATAGCTCAACTGGAATTCCATCACCTCCACTAGCTTTGTTCATAGTGATGCTTCCTAAGACCCACTTGACTTCACATTCTGGTATGTCTGGCTCTAGGTGAGTGATCACACCATTGTGATTGCAGACACCACATACATATATACATATATACATATGAAGAATTTTTAGAAATTTAAAAAAATAAAATTATCCACAGTGAATTTGCCTGTGCACTGTTTAGAGCCCAAACACTTAATGTTTCTTTGAAGAAGAGGAGTGAAACTTTCTTATTTGTCAGCACGAAGAAAAGTATATCTCCCTTATTAATTATAGTAAAAATTCCAAATAAAATGGTTATAAATTTAACAAAGATACATTAAGTGAACACTATATTACATGGAGATAGATATTTTTCCAGTAATGCTGTTTATCTTAATATTGGTTATTTTCATATTCTTTTTCATTATGATTTATTACAGGATATTGAATATAGTTCTCTCTGCTATACAATAGGTCCTTGTTGTTTTATCTATTCACTTACGGTAGTATGTAGAACTTCCCTGATGGCTCAGACGGTAAAGTGTCTGTCTACAATGCAGGAGACCCGGGTTCAATCTCTGGGTCGGGAAGATCCCCTGGAGAAGGAAATGGCAATCCACTCCAGTACTATCACCTGGAAAATCCCATGTACAAAGGAGCCTGGTAGGCTACAGTCCATGGGATCACAAAGAGTCGGACACGACTGAGCAACTTCACTTTTCACTTTCAGTATGTATCTACTAATACCAAACTCCTAACCTGTCCCTTCCCAATCTTGTCCCCCTTGGCAACCACAGCTCTGTTTCTGTTTTAAATAAGTTCATTTGTGTCATATTTTAGATTCCACATTTAAGTGTTATCATCATAGACTTCTGTTTTTCTTTCTGATTTAGCTCACTCAGTATAATCTCTAACTCTGTCTGTGCTGCTGACAATGGCGTTATTTCATTCTTTTTTATGACTAATATTCCATTGTATATGTATACCACATCTCTTTTATCCATTCTTGTGCTGATAGACAGGTTGCTTCCATGTCTTGGCTATTGTACTGCTTCTATGTCAACTATTGCTGCTGTGAACATAAGGGTGCAGGTATCTCTTTGAATGATAGTTTTGTCTCAGTATATACCCAGCAGTGGGTTGCTAGATCCTATGGCAACTCTTATTTTTAGTTTTTTGAGAAATCTCATACTGTTCTCCATAGTGGTTGTATCAGTTTACATTTCCACCAACAGTGTCAAAGGGTTCTCTTTACACCTTCTCGGGTATTTATTTGTAGACTTTTTAATGATGGCCATTCTGACCAAAGTGAGATGGTACCTCACTGTAGTTTTGCTTTGCATTTCTCTGATAATTAGTGAAGTTGAGCATCTTTTCACTTGCCTACTGGCCAACTCCAAACACTACTTTACATTCCTGTCAACTATAAATGCTTGTCCTCACATTGTTCTCACTTCCAGACCCTGTTTTCCCATGTTCCTTGTTTTTCTTCTGCCTTATAAACAACTGACATTTTTTACTCATAATTCTGGAAGCTGGAAATCCAAGATCAAGGTGCCAACTTGATCGAATGAGGGCCCTCCACCTGAGGTTCATAGCTGGTGCCTTTGTGCTGTGACCTCATATGGTGGAGGAAATTCCCTGTTTCTCACCTCAGGTTCCTGCCTCTCGCTTGAGTCTCTGCTTCTTCATCCTCTTCCTCCCTTCATTCTCTTCCTTTGAGTCTCTGCTTCTTCATTCTCTCCTCTTCTTCATTCTCATTCTCTCCATTCTACTTCAGGTATTTGAACTTTATCCTCTAACACATAGATATTACTTGCATTAGTTGCTTTTGGTGTTTTGTTCTTATTATTTCTATGCTTTTCAGCATATTTTCTTTCTCTCCTCCTTCTACTCTAGTCTGGGATAAGTAGCAAGAGTCTAAAATATCCTCAGGGAGGTGACTGTCCTCCTAATCCTAAAGATTCTCCCTCTCTCCACAGGGCCAGGGTATGTGAACCCCACCATGCAGGCTTCTGTTCTCTGAAGCAGATGTCTTCTGTGGGTATCCCCATGCCTCCTGTGGGTTGCAGATCTTTCATGGAAGATTTTCCTCATCCTATTAGGCTGGTTAGTATTCTCATTGTTTATCCCCAATATCACTTTGGTTCCTAAGTCAAAGGGTTATTTATTTTGCTGTGCATTTAGATCTTAGAAATTGTTGTGCAGTTACAACCTTATTGTTTGAATAACCTTCTTCTTAGAGGAGGACAGAGAGAGATAAAAAGGTCCAAACACTTCTGAACCAGCCCCTCAAGTACTTGTGGGTTTTCCATGAGAAAAGAACAGTGGGAATGAATACTATTCCAGGGACATGCCCAGGGTTGTCATTTCAGAGCAGTTAGAAGTCCATGGTCTTGGATGCCACCAAATGCAGAAACTGCTCCAAGATGTAACTGGTCTGATGGAGGAAAAAAGACACCTGTTCTTCTTCTAGACCATATCTTCAGACTTGAGGGGTGGAGGTCTACATAGTAACCCCACACTAGAGGAATACCTGTTGGGATTCTCTGTGCATTTTCTGTGTGCCAGGCTCAGAGCTGAGGGAGCTGACATTTCCCCTTTCCCTTTTCATTTTCACAGTGACCTTCTTGGATGGGTTTTGTGTAGGACACTGCTATCCTCTGGGCCCTACGTCTTGCATCAGCCACTATTGTAGTGGCTGGTTCTGAGCAGGCTTCAGTGAGCTTTGTGTAGGTTCAAAGCTTCTCATTGGCCTAAAGTCTCCTACCTGTCTCCTCCCACCTTGAGCCTTCTCTAAACCTGGGCTTGGGATACAAAGCTCAACTCAGAAAAGCAGGAGTCAATGCTCANTGCATCAGCCACTATTGTAGTGGCTGGTTCTGAGCAGGCTTCAGTGAGCTTTGTGTAGGTTCAAAGCTTCTCATTGGCCTAAAGTCTCCTACCTGTCTCCTCCCACCTTGAGCCTTCTCTAAACCTGGGCTTGGGATACAAAGCTCAACTCAGAAAAGCAGGAGTCAATGCTCAGTTCACCACCCTTGATCAATAGGGGTGAGAGTCAATAGATAAATACTTCCCCCACATATCTCAATTTGAATTTCTATAAAAGTGGACTCTGAGACAGAGCTTGAGTACAATGTAGAATATTTGGGAAGTGATCACAAGAAACAAAGGTGGGGGTAAGTTACTTAGGCCCTCTAAATTTCCTAATCCTCATTATCACTTGGTTTATGGGTGTAAGGATTTCATGGAGCCTATGCATGCAGATTGCTCAGGGCAAAACCTGACATGGTAAGAATTTCTGCAAACTTAGCTTTTATAACAGATTATCACTGATGTTATTCTGTCATTCATTAATCCTTCAAACAACCCTTCATTACATCCTTTCTAAGTGTTAGACTCTCTGCCAGTTACTGGGGAAATTAAGCAAGTCACCAGCCATCAAGAACTATGGAGTCGAGACTTAGAGATAAATAGGCAAATAAATAAAGCCAAAGTGTCACCAAGATTGGTGCTCCCACCCTGCTATATTTGGCCAGCCTGGCTTTCCCTGGGGATACATATTTAAGGGATGTTTGCAGACTGACCAAGAAATCAGTAGAAGATGCGTCAGGGAGTAGATTCTTCAGAAGGTAGTGTCATCCAAGACTCTGAGATCTGGGATTTTTACCCAAGGGTTGAAGGTCATGGAGAAAGGGACTCCTCTCACTGGACATAAGGTGTGAAGTGTGTGACAGAAAGAGCAGCATCTTCTGAGATGTTCTCATCAGATATCACATTTACTGCATCCCCAGTGGAAAGCCAGGGTTTGGTTATGAAGAATGGAAAAGGAAGCTTCTGTGTTCAGATACAAGTAGAGAGGAGTTTTCATTTTACTATGTGCCTGNAGATAAATACTTCCCCCACATATCTCAATTTGAATTTCTATAAAAGTGGACTCTGAGACAGAGCTTGAGTACAATGTAGAATATTTGGGAAGTGATCACAAGAAACAAAGGTGGGGGTAAGTTACTTAGGCCCTCTAAATTTCCTAATCCTCATTATCACTTGGTTTATGGGTGTAAAGATTTCATGGAGCCTATGCATGCAGATTGCTCAGGGCAAAACCTGACATGTTAAGAATTTCTGCAAACTTAGCTTTTATAACAGATTATCACTGATGTTATTCTGTCATTCATTAATCCTTCAAACAACCCTTCATTACATCCTTTCTAAGTGTTAGACTCTCTGCCAGTTACTGGGGAAATTAAGCAAGTCACCAGCCATCAAGAACTATGGAGTCGAGACTTAGAGATAAATAGGCAAATAAATAAAGCCAAAGTGTCACCAAGATTGGTGCTCCCACCCTGCTATATTTGGCCAGCCTGGCTTTCCCTGGGGATACATATTTAAGGGATGTTTGCAGACTGACCAAGAAATCAGTAGAAGATGCGTCAGGGAGTAGATTCTTCAGAAGGTAGTGTCATCCAAGACTCTGAGATCTGGGATTTTTACCCAAGGGTTGAAGGTCATGGAGAAAGGGACTCCTCTCACTGGACATAAGGTGTGAAGTGTGTGACAGAAAGAGCAGCATCTTCTGAGATGTTCTCATCAGATATCACATTTACTGCATCCCCAGTGGAAAGCCAGGGTTTGGTTATGAAGAATGGAAAAGGAAGCTTCTGTGTTCAGATACAAGTAGAGAGGAGTTTTCATTTTACTATGTGCCTGGTATACAGTGGGTCTCAAATAAGGATTACAGAGAAGGGAGCCATGGGAGATTGTGTTAGGAGAAAGAGAGCACTGCCAAGCATTAACATGAGAATATCAGGTTGTAAAGACTGCTGACAGTACTTATAATTTAGAAAGTGACCAGGGCTGACAATGATATGACATGTTGTAAGATTAATTGCCTGTAAATTTTCACACAGAGCTCTCTGCTTAGGCTTTTTGAGTCTTATTTTCTAGTACTATTTCATGAATGCAATATATTTTCCAAACTAAGAGTGAAACTCTTGAGGTCGAGGTCAGAGCCAAGTCTTTCAAGCAAAAGAGCAAATTCTCTCAGCCACTCAAGAGGCCAAATAAATTTTGATACAATTTACCCATGTGAGAACAAAGACAAGAATTTTATATTGTTAAAGGAGACACTCTGAAACTTAAAACAAAATTGAACTTACTGATTCATAGTCTCCTATTGGAACATTCACAAATACTCAGGCTCCCTGCACTGTCCTCAATTAAAATGACTTGTTTTTCACTGTGAACTCAACATTTAACTCATTTGAGAATAGTTCTTGGGAACTGGTAATTTTGTCAAGTAAATTATTAGTTATTGTATGATATTACTATCTAATAATGTATAAGCCCTAAAGCCACTTCAAATGCACAGAATTATTTCCTTGATAATTATGCCTATAAAAGAGAACAAATTATACTTTTCTAATTTGTTAACTCACTATTGTTTATTTTAGAACTTATGAATGGTGAAAAGTCAAAAAGAGTAAGTGTACAGTTCTTAGAATCCCAGCAAATCAGATACATGTAATTGTCAGAACTAATCAGAGTAGTTGAGCCTTGGAATCATTGTCCAACTATTACTAGAGATACTAGGCTTTGGCAACAATGAAAAGAAGAGGCAACTTTTCTAGCTCACAGAAGGAGCTGTTGAAAAGCCTGGGAATGTAAGATATCACTCATTCTGATGAATATATCTCAGCTAATGCTCAATAGAAAAAAATTAATTCCCAAAGAAAAATGATAGTCAGGTTTACTCACCCTACACAATATATAGGAAGTCATCCAGATGCTATTTTTGTATACCCATGTATCACATTTCCTTTTCTGGGTTATGTCAGAAGTGTAAAGGTGTATTTAAACAAGTCAAGTCACTTCTTGGTAGACCCTGCTGCTGCTGCTGCTGCTGTTAAGTCTCTTCAGTTGTGTCCGACTCTAAGAGACCCTATAGAGGGCAGCCCACCAGGCTCCCCCGTCCCTGGGATTCTCCAGGCAAGAACACTGGAGTGGGTTGCCATTTCTTTCTCCAATGCATGAAAGTGAAAAGTGAAAGTGAAGTCACTCAGTCATGTCCAACTCTTCACGACCCCATGGACTGCAGCCTACCAGCCTCCTCCATCCATGGGATTTTCCAGGCAAGAGTACTGGAGTGGGTTGCCAGTGCCCTCTCCAGGTAGAACCATCCCCTCTAGGTCATTGCAGAGCACTGAGCTGAGCTCCTGGTGCTCAGCTATTTGTTTTGCACAGCAGATTCCCCCTAGCTATTTTCTTTACACATGATAGTGCATGTATGTCAAACCCTGATCTCCTGGTTCGTCCTGTTGCCCTTCCCAGCTGTGTCCATATGTTCATTCTCTACATCTGCCTCCCTATTCCTACCCAAGACATCGGTTCACCTATACCATTTTTCTAGATTCCACATGTATGCATTAGTATACAATATTCATTTTCTTCTTTCTGACTTACTAAAATAAGTATTAAAGATCCTAGACCCATCCATGTCTCCACAAATGACCACTGCTGTAGTTGGTTATGAGACCAGAGCTGGTGTTCCTTCCACTAACCATTCTAAATCTCTCAACCTCATTAATCACCTCTACTGATCTTAGTGGGTTATCTGTGTACAATCCTAAACTTAATTCTTCATGGATCTCAGATCCTGATCACCAACCATTCTCTTCTTGTGCCAAGGTTGCTCCACTCGTCCAATCATAGTCACCATTTGGCAAGCAAGTACCCAGAAGTACTCACCTGAATTACTCAAGATTGACACACATTCTTCTTTTCTTCCATCCTGTAATAGGAGTCCTGCTGATCAAGGTCAGTTACCTGTGACAAGATGATGACTCATTTTTGCCTGATGAGCCTTGGATGCCAGAAGCTNGGTGTCTACTCCAGGTTAGAAGATCTCAGGTAATGAGTTCCCATTTTCAAATGCAGGGTGACAATGCACAGCCTTGATGTACTACTTTCCTGATTTGGAACCAGTCTGTTGTTCCATGTCCAGTTCTAACTGTTGCTTCTTGACCTGCATACAGATTTCTCAGGAGCCAAGTCAGGTGGTCTGGTATTCCCATCTCTTTAAGAATTTACATAATTGTACCAAAGTGGCACAGCCTAGACTGACTCTGAAGACCTTCTGGCCTTAGAGAGCTTACTTTTAATCACTCTACTTTATTGATCAAACTTGAACTTCAAACCCTGTAAAAGATTAGGGACTGACTTAAATGGCTACCTAGCTGAAAATTACTGGTTGAAACAGTTTTAAGAACAGCACGTTTTTCCAGGGCAAGGCAATAGGAGATTTCATCTTCTGAGAAGGAAAGCTTATCGTGTATGATCCTGGTCCNTACTTTATTGATCAAACTTGAACTTCAAACCCTGTAAAAGATTAGGGACTGACTTAAATGGCTACCCAGCTGAAAATTACTGGTTGAAACAGTTTTAAGAACAGCACGTTTTTCCAGGGCAAGGCAATAGGAGATTTCATCTTCTGAGAAGGAAAGCTTATCGTGTATGATCCTGGTCCTCACGCTATTATTAGGGATCCTCAGTGAAGCAAAGCAGAGATCATATTGGCTGTCCTCATATAATGGTATTGGGGCCCTATAGGTAGTCCAGGGAGCTGAGCATAGAGTAGCATTCCAGTCAGATTAGTTCTGTAGCTGAGTATGTAGAGCTGTATACCCTGCTTGTAACTTGTACAACAGTGGCTTTTTTGTGTGTTGGTGTCACTTTTTGGCAAATCTTTCTTATAGATAGTTTTACATGGGGGCCCATGAAGAGAACTCAGATACTATCTTCTACAGAATTCGTTCTCTGATCTCAGTGTCCTGTTTTGGTTGGGATAGGATCATTCATGCATAGACACATATTTCTGGTATGCCTACTACAAGGCAAGAATTGGAGATAGAATGATGTATACAGTAGAAACGGTCTCTGTTCTTCTAGGCAAGTTTTCCTTATAGTAGAAAGTAAAAGATCATGGACAAAAATGCAAGCAAATAAATAAAACAATTATAAATTGTGACAAGTCCTATAAAGAAAAGATTGAGGCAGCTAAAGCTTAACAACAGGGAGATCTAATTAGGATAGACAGGAAAGTCTTTCAAAAGAAGTGCTATTTGAGTCAATACCTGAGGACTGAGCAGAAAACATCAATGCAAAAAGTAGCATAAGGGCATTCCTTACAGAGAAGTGTCCAAGCGATTACAGATTTCAGCAAGCTTTGATATTCTGGAATAGCTAGGTCAGTGTGTTTGTAGAAGAGTTAATGAAAAAGGGGTTGCTACTATTTTTTGTTAATACTAGAGAATAAAAGTATGAAAGGAACTAATGTAAAATGACTTGGATATTGCTTTACTTCTATAATTCCATTTAGCCAAAACTAAATTACTTCTAATTCAACAAATCCAATATTTTTCTAACAGAGCAAAATGTATTCGTTTTGAAAAGGCCACCAAGACCTGGACTATGTGTGGTCACTCGGAGTTAATATATATTCAGTTTAATTGTTTTACAAAATGTTCTTCTGGCAATCTCAATAACCAGTTGCTGCATAATAAGCTGAATTTAGCCTCTAGTTATTGGCCAGGATGAGCAGGCTATAACTAATATTCCATTTTTTCATCACCCAGAAAACCTCAGGGTTGGGTGTTTCTGTGCTACTTTGGCCAAGTCCTTTCTAATCATGTGCAATAATTATTTCTATTAATCACTTTGCAAGATGTATAAGAATCCAAGAAATGTTTCCATGTAAGAAGGAACAAAATTTAGGTTCATTTCTAAAACATTCAAATGGATAAATAGTTTAATCAGCCTAATATTCTGTTTTAAGAGATATAGGAATCAAGTTCAAATAATCATGTCTTTGCTCTTTTACTGGTTTACGTAGCCAACCTATGGAAAAGGGAAGAGTAGAAATGGTCTTGTGTAGGGTGGATCCTAGAGGTTGAACACTATCAAGTTTCTCTCTTATCCTTTGTCTGTATATAGATTTGATTCTCCCTGCTGCATTTGAGTCTGTCCCATATTGATGTTTTAAATATTCCCATAAGAACTTAGTGAGTGCCTACATATATATGCCATGTTGTGTTAAGAGAGAGAGTAGTCCTCAGAATATCCATGCACGTAAGAATATAAAACTCCACGCCTTATATACTGTATGAAAATGGAAGTGTTACTCAGTCATGCCTGACTCTTTGCAGCTCCATGGACTGTAGCCCACCAGACTTCTCTGTTGAAGGGATTTTCTAGGAAAGAATACTGGACTGGGTATCCATTCCTTCTCCGGGGATCTTCCCCACCCAGGGACCAAACCCAGGTCTCCTGCCTCACAGGTATATTCTTTACGATATGACCCTCTAGGGACGCTCTGTTACATATCCTATAACAGAGGTCGAAGACAGAATTTAAATTAAAAATAAATCCACAAAAATCTTGCTTCAAATAGCAATATGTTCTATAAAAGGAATAAGTGCAAAAGATAAAGTAATGGCCTATGACTGGGAGAAGAGAGTGATTTACTTTATATAGGGAAGCTTTTATGATGAGGTGATGACCTCTTTAGAATTTGAGTTGAGAAATGGNCAGAATTTAAATTAAAAATAAATCCACAAAAATCTTGCTTCAAATAGCAATATGTTCTATAAAAGGAATAAGTGCAAAAGATAAAGTAATGGCCTATGACTGGGAGAAGAGAGTGATTTACTTTATATAGGGAAGCTTTTATGATGAGGTGATGACCTCTTTAGAGTTTGAGTTGAGAAATGGAGAATGAAGCAGGAGCATTCATTGAGAGCTCCAGGGCAAGGGAACTGCAGAAAGCAGGCTCAGCAAATGGTCTTAGAATGTGTAACAGGTGGAGGCAAGACTGATGTGAGTGAAACAAAGAGATCTGTGGGGAAAAAGTAGGTAAATATTGAATAGACATGGTCTAGTAGTCCGTTATAAGAGTATGGATTTTATTTTAGCTTCATAAGAAAGTTGCTGGAAGATTTCAAAGCAGAAACTGAAAAAATTAAGTTTAATTTTTAAAATATATCTTTCTAGTGGAGAATAAAGTGACTTCCCTGGTGGCTCAGAAGGTAAAGTGTCTGCCTGAGATGTGAGAGACTTGGGTTCGGTCCCTGGGTCAGGAAGATCCCCTGGAGAAGGAAATGGCAACCCACTCCAGTACTCTTGCCTGGAAAATCCCATGGATGGAAAAGCCTAATAGGCTACAGTCTATGGGGTCGCAAAGAGTCAGATACAACTGAATGACTTCACTTTCACTTTCATTTTCAGTGGAGAATAGACTTCAACAAGTCAAGAGTGGAAGCAGAGAAACTAACTAGTAGGCAGATACTTCAGTCCTAGTAAGAAGTTGCAATGGTTTGGATTAAGGTGAAAGCTTTTTTTTTTCTTCTTCTTCTTTGTAACAGCAAGAAATTAATTCAGAATATGTTTTTTAAATAGATTTTAAGTAAGGCTTGATGGATTGGATGTGGGAACTCAGAGAGAAATAAACTATGCAATTCTTAAGATCTTTCCCTGAGCAGATGGATGATTAAAATGGGAGTTGCTGCTGCTACTGCTGCTAAGCTGCTTCAGTCATGTCCGACTCTGTGCAACCCCATAGACTGCAGCCCCCAGGCAAGAATACTGGAGTGGGTTGCCATTTCCTTCTCTAATTCATGTATGCATGCTCAGTTGCTTCAGTTGTGTCCGACTCTGTGTGACCCTATGGACAGCAGTCCTCCAGGCTCCTCTGTCCACAGGATTCTCCAGGCAAGAATACTGGAGTGGGTTGCCATTTCCTTCTCCTAAAAAAGGTGTGGGGGTGGGGGGTGGTTAGTTGTGCCATTAACTGGAATGTGAAAAAGAGAAATGGGCAGATTTGAGGAACATTGTTGGGAGAATCAAGAATATAGTTCTGAATGTTTGAAGTTCAAGGTGTATAAGATGCATAAATGGAGAGGTGGTAAGTGGAGTGTAGCCATCAGAGTCTAACATTCAACAAAAGAACACTGGAAATAGAGATTTGGGAGCATCAGTGTTATAAATAAAACCTCATAACAAAGAACATGAATGAGGGCAATTCTTAACTTACATCCTTTTAGCTCAGGAAATCAGAGAGTTCCTGATTTCAGAAAGAGTTCCTCTTTTGTAGTTTCCATTAGGAGAATCCTGAATAGGGGTTTTTTATGGATCTGGCTTGGATAACTAAGAGAAAATGGAATAGGACACATGTCGTAACTGTATTTATACTACAGTGCAAAATGTAAAATAACCTAGAAGGTAACATATACTTTGCCTCACCTTTTTTATTTGCTATTTCCATAAGCACACCCTCTCCAAAAATGTTGTGTTCCCTGTGCTTTAGAATAATTAATGAGTTACTTTAAATAAGCAATCTGTACTGTGACGCAGACCAAGTAATTTGAGATATTATTGAGATTAGAGGGTCTCAAATTCAGGCCCACATTAGGATCACCTAGAGGAGGACTTAGTGAAAGGACCATGGCCAGAGTATCTAACTTAGGAGATCTGAGGTAGCCCAAGAATTTGCTTTTTTAAAAGTTACAAGATGATGCTGATGCTGCATTGGTGAGAGTGACTAATCTGGATAGAACCTTAATAATCAAATAGCTGAGGCAAAAGTTCTGTCCTATCTCCTGATATTTACTTTCTTATTTTAAGTTTATTCTGTACGTATCTTTGGTCTCCCTAGGTGACTCAGTAGTATAGAATCTACCTGCCAATGCAGGTGATGCATGTTTGATCCCTGGGTGGGGAAGATCTCTTGAAGAAAGACATGGCAACCCACTGAGAAATTACATAGACAGAGGAGCCTGGTGGACTACAGTCCATGGGCTCTGTAAAAGAGCTGGACATGACTTAGTGACTAAACAACACCAACAATACATATCTTTAATACCAAATTTCCAGGTAATAGAAAAGTGCATGTGATACTTCAGCCTATTGTTAATATTTTCTCTGCATGATTTGGAAGAATTGATTAATTGATTAGTCAGATGTTTTTTGCTGTTGTGGTTCTGCAGTGTGTGTGTGTTGTTAATGTATTAGGGTTCTCCAAAGACATACAACAAGTAACACTGAGATATATACATGTATATATGTATATATATAGAGAGAAATGCTAGTGCCCTCCTATATGTAATACCTCTATTATAGTTATTATGGTATATCTATAGTAATATCACTTTGTATCTAATATCTATCTATTTATATTTACATCTTTATCTGTATATGGTTTTCTCTCACCCCACCTATATATATCTTTGGAGAAAGAGAGGGATTGAGAGATTTATTTAAACAATTGGCTTCTACAGTTATGAAAGCTAAGATCCATAATCTCAGCCATCTGCAAACTGGAGACCCAGGAAAGCAGATGTGTAATTTTAGCCAAAGTCTGAAAGCCTGAGATCCAGGAAAGCCAATGGGATTCAGGCCCTCAGTAGATCAGATGGTGCTTCCCCACATTGGAGAGGGCAATCTACTTTACTGAGCCAAGTGATTCAAATACTAATCTCATTTGGAAATACTTTCATAGTGCCATGCAGAAATACTGTTTAATCTGGGCACATCTTTTCCAGTCAAGTTGACACATGAAATTAACCACACAGTTACTATTGCCTAATTCTTTAAGCTTGTTATTCTTCTCAGAAATTTAGCTTATGTCACAGGACAGTAAATCCATGCAGTTGACAAATTTTACAATAAAGATAAAAAGTGCAGCATTGGGATACTGGAATATAAAAGGGAAGAATAAAAAATATTATCTCTGAATGCTTTCAGAGAATTGATACCAATTCTTTTTCATTTTTCATAAAACAGTTATTCATAAGTGCCAAGCCCTATCCTAGAGCCTAAGAAGACAAAGATGATCTACAAATTTTGTCTGATTTTTAAACTAAAAAGTTGTTATAATCAGTCATATTGGCATAGTTACAGTATAGCCAAAAATAATTTTAGGTATAAGACATCAAAGAAAGTAAATGAAAATAAAATATTTTATTCTTTTTTTTTGGCTGAAGAAGGATTTTCAGAGCTGAATAATTTCCTCTGTTCTCTCTTCATTTCATGTACAGCCATGGGCAAGAAACTCCCAATAAAGCATTTCTATTCCCACAACAGGTTGTAACTTCCGCTGGCATGTTATAAAACTTAATTTCATGTGCGCCAGGCAACACTATTTTCCAAAGCTTCAGCTAATTATGTGAGATTTATCTACGTGGAAACACAGGGATTAAGCAAGCAGGAAAAATAGGGAGAATTTATTTAGTGGCTGTGTTTAACAAAGGATAATGAAAACAAGGGTTGTAGGAAACAAAATATTTCCTGAAATTAATACCTAACCAGTGAAGGAAGTCATGAGTATTCTGTTGGTACTTTAATCCTGGTCTAACAGAAACTGCTATCAATCATACAGAAATGCAAAACAGACATTTTTGCTTTTAAACCAGTCCTGAAGCTCCATTTACCTTATCACTTTGGCATACTTGTTACTAAGCTGCTTGGTTCTTATTTTCAGATTATTCTGTAGTAGAACTGTTGCTAAAATACCTTATCATTATGGTATGCTAAGTTTTTGTGCAAAGCATATTATTTAAAGAATACCTTTAACCTGCAAATAATTACTTATAATTGTTTGGTCTATAAGCCTTCAGTTTATTTGTCCAGCTTACGGCACCACCCTCGCCCTGCCCAGAATTACTTGTTTTCCTCTTATTGCCTAATTGCACATTATATCCTGCTCCAATTTTCTTATTACACAATTAATTTATCTGGGAGAAAGAGAGACTCCAGTGTTTTATTCCCTTTAATTCAGAGTTTTAATTTTCTCAGTTTGCAATCCTAATATTTCTCTTTTTCTTCATAGGCTTGTTTGTAATATTTATTATCTGTGATGACCTCAATCTTTCAAACATGAGACAGTAATCTTGAAAGTGCCGCATCATATGCATCTATTATTTCTTTGGATGATAGGCCTTTTGTAGTAAATCAGGATTTTAAAAAATGCCTATTATTTGTTCAGGTGAAAGAAAATTACCATATTTTCAGAATTTAATTAGCAGCAACCTCTTCATCTTTATTTACCAGTCTTCTCCCAGAATAGCCAATTCCTTAAAGTAAAAATATTATTTTTGTTTTGAAAGATAACTTCACAGTGGATATAAGTATCAAGACCCTAAGTATCCTCTCGAGAGTTAGGATTAAATCAAATTGTATGAACCCCAGAGTAGTTTTCTTCCCCTACAAGGCAATTTCTCTGAATTGCCAGTTACAAAGCAGTCGAAATATAACTGCTCTTTTGGGACCTGAAGACCTGGGGTGGGTTCCTGGATCTAAGATCTCAACAAGTGTTATTTCCACCCTCTTTTTTGGTTTCCTCCAACTTGCCTCAGTAGCTTCTCCTTTCTTACAGTTTCAACTGTTGTTGTTTACTTGCTGAGTCACGTTGGCTCTTTGTGACCCCATAGATTGTCAGGTTCCTCTGTCCATGGGATCCTCCAGGCAAGAATACTGAATGGGCTGACATTTCCTTCTCCAGGTTCCTCATCTATAAATTAAAATAATAATAATAAAATAAAATAAATGAATAGATTAGTGAGAAAAAAGAATATGAAGAGAAGTGTGTCATAAAAAGAAAGAAAATTATATTTTTATATTCAGTTCAGTTAAGTCACTCAGTCGTGTCCAACTCTTTGTGACGCCATAAATTACAGCATGCCCCCCTCCCTGTCCATCACCAACTCCCGGAGTTCACCCAAACTCACATCCATTGAGTCAGTGATGCCATCCAGCCATCTCATCCTCGGTCGTCCCCTTTTCCTCCTGCCCCTAATCCCTCCCAGCATCAGAGTCTTTTCCAATGAGTCAACTCTTCGCATGAGGTGGCCAAAGTACTGGAGTTTCAGCTTTAGCATCATTCCTTCCAAAGAACACCAGGACTGATCTCGTTTAGGATGGACTGGGTGGATCTCCTTGCAGTCCAAGGGACTCTCAAGAGTCTTCTCCAACACCACAGTTCAAAAGCATCAATTCTTCAGTGCTCAACTTTCTTCACAGTCCAACTCTCACATCCATACATGACTATTGGAAAAACCATAGACTTGACTTATGTTACTGTAATATAAAAACTGACTAAGCATGTATGTAGTGAACTCTTTCAGTGTTGAATGCTGTGATTGCCAACAGTGCTAGATCTAGAATTTCTATAGAGACAGATGCTCAGAAGATGCAGGAATCTGACTAGAAGGAGAGAGCAGGATGTCATCTTGAATTGCACTTGTATTGTTAACACAGATTTTTCATCACATTATGATGTGTTTGTGGATGGCAGAGCTCTGAGCACTGGCAGACTCACTCTCCACTCTCTCCCACCCTGTGCCTCTGAGGCCAAGGCTGATCCAGCTGCTTCTCACCAAGACGCTCCCTTGCATTCCAGCCTTCTTCAGGGTTTGACAGTGGTAGGAGCTGGCAGAGTATTGGATGGAGGATGAAGAGTGAAATTGGGATATTCTTCTCCCAGATTCCTTCTTGAAAAGCCCTTCTAGTTTGACTTCTTTCTTTTTTTTGCGGGGCGTGTGGGCGGGGAGCGCTATGCTGGGTCTATGTTGCTGCATGGGCTTTCTCTTATAGAGAGCAAGGCTACTCTCTAGTTGCAGTACGTGGGCTTCTCATTGTTGTAGCTTCTCTTGTTTCAGAGTATGGGCTCTATTGTGCACAGGCTTCTATTGTTGCGGCCCTTAAGCTCTAGAGCATAGGCTTAGTAGTTATGGCATACATGGGCATGTGGGATCTTTCTGGATCAGGGATTGAACTCTTGTCTCCTGTTTTGGCAGGTGGATTACTATCCATTGCACCACCAGGGAAGCCCTTAGCTTATTTCTTGACCAAAGTCACAATCACTGATACTCAGCCTCTCCACTCAACTCTCCCTCTTTCTCTGAGTTCCATTTCTCTTCCTCTTCTTGTTCCTTCAGGACTAGTAGTTATTGTCCCTGATGTGGCTTGTTCTGACACACTGTCTATCATGTGTGGGTTCCTTTTACCCACTAGTAGGCATTGCATTAGATTTCTCAAATTACCTCCTTGAGGTTTTGTTTTGTTGTTGCTGCCTGGACAGGCAGTATAAAAGAAGATAATTGGAGAGGCAAGTTTAATGTTGTAAGTTAGGTTCAAAAATAGATCAGGTATTTTTCTCTTATAGATACTTCTTTGGTGGGGGAAATATGGGTATACAAATGACTATTTCCAAAAGATTCTTGGAGGCTCAAAAGTTGGAGCTGTAGCCCTAGCAACCTGTAATTCCTTAGCATGAACTGTGATAGTGATTTTTGTAACCTTGAGGGGTCAGACCCCTGTTGTCTGTTACCTGAACTGTCGCAACAGCCTCCCAATTACTCTCTAGGCTGCCTATCTGATAAAAACCACCCTTCTGTTTCCATCATACAGTGATGTTTCTCCTTGGCCTTGGGATAAAATGTGGTGTCCTTGTCATGACAAATATGATGTTCTCCTATATTTGGCTCTTGCTTACTACTGTGGTCTCACCTTGAACCCTCACTCATATTTTTAGCAATTTGGCAGCACTGAGAGTTTAGTGACGTCCCAGAAATACTTTCTGCTGATTATCATCTATATTTCTTTGCTGCTGCTCTTTCCTCTGCTTATTATTGAACTCCAGCCTGTCTGATGAATTTTTCCTTATCACATAATCACACAAAACATCTACTTCAGGAAGACTTGCCTGAAAATTCCTTCCACTACCCTCTACCTCACCCTACGTAAATGTCTCTCTACTACGATCCATGAGAGGCTTCCCATGTGGCTCAATGGTAGAGAATTTGCCTGCCAATGCAGGAGACACAAGAGACTCAGCTTTGACCCCTGGTTTGGGAAGATTCCCTGGAGAAAGAAATGGCCATCCACTCCTGTATTCTTGCCTTGAAACTCCCATGGACAGAGGAGCCTGGCAGGCTATAGACTATAGGCTCGCAGAGTCAGACATGACTTAGCAACTGAGCATGCACACAAACTATGATCCATAACATTCAGGGTACTCACTCTTCCCAGCTAACACACTGATTTGTATTTATCCAGTTAGGTCTATCTTTAACTACAAGTGAATGCGTGCAAGCATCAGCCAGATACATTAAAACATCATCAAAATCTATCATTAATTTGTCCTTAATTGAGTCAATTGATTAATGGAATTTCCAGTGGACCACTTGTTACAGATAATAGATTAGTTAACTGCTTTATCAATTGACTTAATTAATTGGATTCATTGCTTTTGACTGTCTAATCTCACCAAACACAAAACAGCCTGAGTATAGGACAGAAAAAAAAAAAAAAAAAATTGAGGCACTAAAATGGAAAGCATTACCCAAGAGCTCCATTGAGAAATGGGGAGTTTCATTTTGTTGGTGCTCTCTTCAGTTCATATTAAGCTTCTGTTTCCTTTGTTGTAGAAATCTTGGCTCAGACACNAAACAGCCTGAGTAGAAAAAAAAAAAAAAAAAAAAAAAATTGAGGCACTAAAATGGAAAGCATTACCCAAGAGCTCCATTGAGAAATGGGGAGTTTCATTTTGTTGGTGCTCTCTTCAGTTCATATTAAGCTTCTGTTTCCTTTGTTGTAGAAATCTTGGCTCAGACACATGTTATTACACTATGCATGGGCCCTGAAGCCCATCTGCCCATACTCCCTGGGTGTACATCCTGACCCCAACATTCACTAACTGTGGACATTGGCTGGGTCACTTGGCCGGGTCACTGAACCTCTAAGTTTCTTTCTGTGTCAATTAATTTGGAATTATATTAGAATCCACCCCATATGTTTGCTCTGAGGATAGTCATGTGTAAACTGGTGATATCATAATTTAAAACTCATGTGGAAATAAGTAATATAGGATTAATAGCTCGTATTATATCCCCCAATGATTTCTGTGTGAACTAAAGACTTAAGTATGAGTATCATACTTTTGTATTTTCAGGGAGATGATATGGGAGACAATCTTTATGACTTCTAGGCAAGAAATGACTTTAACATAGACATAATAAGTAAAAACCATGAAATATGTTTATAAATTTAAGTGGTCTCATCAAAAAGTATATTAAGCAAAAAGTAATTAAAATTAAGAGATTCAAAGACTGGGAGAAGATATTACCAATATAAATAATAAATGCCCAGAATAAAAATGACATCAACATATTGATAAGAAAAATACGATAACTTGATTACAAGAAGAACAAGTGTTAACAAAGAAGTGTAGAGGAGGAAAAAGCTTGGATCCCAAATAAATATGAGCAAATGTAGTCCACCTCACTAGTAATAAATGAAATGATATTGAAATTCAATTAAATTTTATTGTACACTCAACAGATTCACAAAAATGTTGATGTTTCATAATTCCATTGAGTATTTTTGAAACTCTTATACATCAGTGTACCTATTTTGGAGAATAATTTGACAATATCTAGAAAACAAAGGTTGAAGAAGTAAAACATTTTGCGGTAAATAGACTAGTTAAAAACATACATTGCCTATAGAGCAATTCAGTTCCTAGGTACAGGTCCTAGAGAAAGTCCTGCAAAGGTATACAGAGGCCCTTATGTAATATATAGAAAATATAAAGAGAATAACTTATGAGTAGTAGTGGTGAGAAAGGTCTCAACAAGGGAAAAATATTTAAATGAACTGTGGTGTTTTCTTAAAATTGAATAGATAAATAAAATGTGATGTTTCATTGGAACTGAGAAATGTACAGTGGTGACATTGAAGGAATTAGAGCTAAGAATATCAAAATGAATAACTATTATATGTTTCAGTGAAAAAATGAACACATGAAGTACAGTGCCATATATGAAGTGAAATACGCTAAATATCGCTCTTATTATTTGGGGTAGATACATGTAAAAGTACTAAAAATGATGGAAATATTAAGCATTAAATTCTGAATGTTAATTACTTGTGACAATGAATAGGAAAAGGATTTCATGAGAGTTTTCAGCAGATCTTAATTCTGTTATCAGTACATTTTTTTTTCTTGAAGTAGATGGGAACTCTATCTTATCGTTTAAAATAGATGTAATGATTTCTAAAGAATTTAGATAGAATTAATTAGACTGCACAGGGAAAACAATTAGCACCATGTTAAACACATGGAGAATAAAGTTTCAGTTTCCTTCTCTTTCCTGTTTATCTTATAAATGGAACTCACTTTTCCCTGCTATTTCTATTTATATAAGTGGGAAGCATGGGGATGAATTCATAGGCCCTAACATGTAATGTTTAATGTCAGTCAAACCTAATCCTTCACGTAGATTCAATTAGTTGACCTCTCTGAGCCTTGATTTTTCTCCATCTGAACAAGGAGAAGAATTGTGTTGATACTGTAAATTCAATTTTATTTTAATTTAATCCAGATAAAAAGTTTAATATAGACTGTGACTGTAAATAAGAATTTATTAACCTATTATAGTTATCAACCTGCAAAAATCACATTGCTGGTTAGTGACATAGTTAAGTCTACTAAGACTGTGTGTGTGCTAAGTCACTTCTTCGTGTTCAACTCTTTGCGACCCTATGGAGTGCAGCCCGCCAGGTTCCTCTGTCCATGGAGAGTCTCCAGGTGAGAACACTAGAGTAGGTTGTCATGCGTCCTCCAGGGCATCTTCCTGATCCAAGGATCCAACCTGCATCTCTTGTGTCTCTTGCACTGGCAGGTAGGTTCTTTCCCAGTAGCAATGCTAAGATGAAGAGGGATCACTTTTGAGTTTTATTATGTGTTATGTACTATGTGAAATTACATTTTTTATATACTATCTCTTGTAATACTTAGGAGTTAGATACTATCACTATCCAGTTTACAGATGTAGAAATGAAAGCCTAGGGTCTAAATGAACCCATAAATAAAGTAGAAAAATTCAGATACTAATTTGGTTAACTTCAAAGCCCAGTATTTTAATCATTAACTTCCCTGTCTGCTACTTTTAGGCTCTTTTTTGGATGTCATCCTGCTACCTTAAAAATATGCCTTAATGGCAGGAAATGAAACGTTGGCTCTATAAACAGACCAATGAAGTCATTGGTTAGTGAAAGAAGTGGGGGCCTTTCTTTATTTTCTCCTTGTATGAACTAATGCTCATTTTGTCCCAAATTAGTACTATCTGTAGAAACAATCACTAATGTAGCTTCTGTCCACTGGAGTTTGAGTCAGCTGGTTAATTCCAGCAGTATTTTTACATAGTGGTCTGTTTGGAACAAAAATCTGATGGTAGTATAGGTTATTTGGACAATTAAATCTGTTATGTATGGTCTGACTGGTAATTGGTTTGGATTTAACTGATTTTTTTAAAATAAAATACTGTTTGAGATTTGTATAAATATCTCAGCAAAGAAAAAATAAATAATTGAAACTTGTTGCTTGACATTGTGTCAGTAAATGGCTAGCTGATTGTTTTTTTTTTCAATCAGAGACTGTTCTATATAGATAATATATTTACTTTGTGAAAAGAACAGCTTACATAGTTTGTAAAACAGAACATAGTTTTGCAGGAGAGAATTATATATTTGTGTGTTGAAAGGAGGGTACCTGGTGAGTGCACTCATCTAGAATTGCTACAGTCAGCTTTTCCAAAGTCATATTTCATCAGAGTTTGTAGAGATTCTGGAAGGCACTGTCTAGAAGTTAATCAGACTATCAATCTCCCCATCATCCCAGATCACACAGATTCTATATCAGAAAAAAACAAAACCATTCTATAGTTGGTTGCTTAGATCTACTTTAAAACTCTGTAGGTCAGAGTTAAATAATACCATGAATATTAATAGAAAAAGACCATATATTAATATCTGTTTTTATTTTCATCATGCAAAGAACTAAGATTCAATATGCACTAACTGTGAACTCAGTGCAGGGTGACTAGTTAATGCTCAAGTTATTGCCAATCTTTAGCTATGTTTTTAGTCGGGTAGGCTTCAGCCAGACTGTTCCCCACCTTGGGTGTTCAGAGATATGTGACAATATTTTTTTTTTCCGCCTTAGGCTGAAATACACCAAGTTGTTCTAGTCATCAATATCTATTTTATAGTTGCACTCATTTTCCAATGATGCATGCCAATGGCATGAGTGGAGTCTGCCAGCACATAAATCTCTCCCCCATTCCTGTACCATGTGGAGAGTTAAACATGCATCTTACTTATTTCCTTCTATTTGTACTGTCACAGTCTCTGAATAATACGTTTTTACTCTATCTACAGATATAAATCTTAGAGAACATGTATTTTTAATGTTCTTCTTTAGAAGCATTTTATTATACAAAATGGTTTCACTGAATTTATGAATTAAGAGCCCAGTAGATTGTTGGTTATGTAGAATTTATGAACTTTGTTGAACTTTAATTTGAATGAAGCTGACTGCTTGTCACTTTTTCAAAGTCCCATTACTGGCTTTTTTTAATGAACAAATATTAACATTGTTGTTGTTGCTTTTTTTCTGTTGTGCTTAATAATGAGAGTTTCACTTCATGGATCATTTATTTGAAAACTTGCTATGTCCCAGACTATTGGCTGAGCAATGAACACACAGCAAGAAACATGATAAAGTCCTTGCAGTTGTGAATCTTACATATTTGTAGAGAAAAAAGACATCTGACAAGTAATGACAAGTTCTTTTCAAACATCAAATGTTACACTGCCTTTCATAATATGAATGTGGAAATTCCTTTCATTGTATCTAAAAAGAGAGGATAAGCCTTACATTTTCACAGCTAATTTGTAGTATGCTGAAGTCACAATTAAGGACTTAACTGTGTGTTGTCCATGGTCCTGAATGCATCCTATAGCTACAGAATAGATGGGGATATTGCTATTTATTTGACTGCTGGACTGAAGTTAATTTTATTAACTGGATGCCAGAAATGTAAAAATATTTATGCCAGAGTCATGACTCTCAAAAAAGTTCACAGTTTTGGTGTGAAAACTACACTATATCATTATTAATTTTCAGAGTTTTTCTTTTAGTTCTGACCTAAGTATATGCTGCTTGAGAAGCTCAAGTGATAGAATAAAGATAGCTATTATTTATGGACAAGAACCAGAGTAATTGGTTTTATTCATCTAAAAGTTTTGCTACTGGTACAAGTGAAAAGGGATAAAGTGATAAATGATTTAATGATAGGTAAACTTATTTTTTTGACTGTTGAGGTGCAGCGGTAGTGGATACCTAGGCTATTTCAGGACTTTATGGGAAGGTAGGCTCCAACTTTATAGAAGGATGAATTGTGTTTACTGTCATGGAATCAAATGTTTAAATGTGATAGGAATCTGGGCACTAATATGATTTGAAAGTGACACTTTATAAATCTAAATTTAAATGACCATTTCAAGGCAGTCATTATTTTATATATGACACATCACAGGAGTCATTAAGATAGTCAAAACTTATGTAATGAACACATAAAATGATGTGACCGGCAATAATATAGAAATAACACATATCCACATCCAGTATAAAGTTTTCACATTGGAGAAGACTTGTTTCAAAAGTCTCTAGGTCATAAAATCTTGAGGACAACTGTAAAATTTTCTTCAGTTCAGTCGCTCAGTCGTATCCGACTCTTTGTGACCCCATGAACTGCAGCACGCCAGGCCTCCCTGTCCATTACCAACTCCTGGAGTCCACCCAAACCCATGTCCACTGAGTCGATGATACTATCTGACCATCTCATCCTCTGTCATCCCCTTCTCCTCCTGCCCTCAATCTTTCCCAGCATCAGAGTCTTTTCCAATGAGTCAGCTCTTCGCATGAGGTGGCCAAAGTATTGGAGTTTCAGACTCAACATCAGTCCTTCCAATGAACACCCAGGACTGATTTCCTTTAGGATGGACTGGTTGGATCTCCCTGCAGTCCAAGGGACTCTCAAGAGTCTTCTCCAACACCACAGTTCAAAAGCATCAATTCTTCAGTGCTCAGCTTTCTTTATAGTCCAACTCTTACATCCATACATGACCACTGGAAAATAATTTTATTAAAAGGAAGCAAATTACCTGATTGTGTCAGAGCTTAATTTATTGAATACTTACAGATTTCTGATACAAGATGAATATTGATGAAAAGTAAATACTGATGAAAGGCAAAGTCATAACATGTTCCTTTTGTTAGCACCATATGAACAAGTGTGAATGACTGTTTAACAGCAAATTACAGTTCTAGTGCAGGAAATTGAAAGGAGGATCACTCCTCATTCTGTTGGTTGTGATTTTATCACAACAAAAACAACTCAGAGAATATTAATACTCTTCTAAAATATTTTTTTACCTTTACATTAAAAAAATAATTATAGAATAATTGCTTTACAGTGTTGTGTTGGTTTTACCATACAGCAGCAGGAATCACCTCTAAGGATACATATATCTACTCCCTCTTGAACCTTCTCCCCTTGAGCACCAGGTTGAGCTCCCTGTGTTATACAGCAACTTCCAACTGGCTGTTTTACATATGGTAACATATATGTTTCACTGCTACTTTCTTCCTACCCTCCCTTTCCCCGGCTCTGTCCAGAAGTCTATTTTCTGTGTCTGCATCTCTATTCTTGCCCTGCAAATGGGTTCATCAGTACCATTTTTCTAGCTTCCATATGTATGCATTATTATACAATATTTGTTTTTCTCTGACTTACTTCACTCTATAACAGTCTCTAGGTTCACCCACCTCACTAGAACTGATTCAAGTTCATTCATTCTTATGGTTTAATAATACTCCATTGTATATATGAACCACAATTTCTTCATCCATTCATCTGTTGACAAACATCTGTATTAATACTCTTTTTTTTTCCCCCNTGATTCCAGCTTGTGCTTCCTCCAGCCCAGCGTTTCTCATGATGTACTCTGCATAGAAGTCAAATAAGCATAGGATATGCCTTTTGTTCCTAAGGTTCTAGAAATTATGGAAACTCTCCTTTCCCATAATTATATCAATTGCAAAGTCTAAGGAAAAATTAATCAAGTCAATAAATAAAACCTACTAATCACTTTTCCTTCTCCAGAACTCTGCAACCTCAGTAACTCAGTTGGGTGAAAGATGATGTAAGACCATTTGACGTTCAGCCCCCACGACAAGATCACCAGCAGATTTAAACCCAGCAGATCTCAGGAAGGGGACTCTTCGACTGTGTACTGATTCATACCAAAAACTCAAGAAGCCCCCGCAGCCACAGGCTCTTCTTCTAACTGCAAGAATGTGCCAGGGAGGGTGCAGCCTCTTGCACCCAGGGAGGGTGTTCTTGCATTGCTACCAGAAACTGTCTTTTAGAGAAAAGAGCCAGAAGAATTTCAAACTCAGCACAAGAGAGTGGGCACCATGTTTTCTATGTCGGGAAGGCAACTTGGGTCCAAATATATGGACTGAGGACTCTTCACAGTCTAGCTTCTAACACCCAGCTTTGCCTTTCCTTGTGGGCTCCCCCCTGCTTCTGCAGGGCCCACAACTGGGATTTCCTGGCACAAACCAGGCGTGTATCTTTTTCAGGCATTTCCTTGGCTGAAGTGTTCACCTCCCTCTTGCAGGTTCAACCAAGTCCTGACATGAAAGCCTGAGCCGGTCTCCGTCAGCTGTGGGAGGTTGGGGGACTGCCCTGCACTCCGACAGCAGCCCCTCTGCTCACACTGCCCCCCACCCTGCCACTTTGCCCCACACGGACAGTCTGCTCCCTCTTCCCCTGTCTCTGCAGATCCGTGCCCTCTCTGGGAAGCCCAAGGGCACACAGTAGGTATTCAACAGGGAGCATCTTCACGAAAAGGAGTGATGGCCCAGTCTGTCGGGGGAGCCCCCTTGCGGGAACACTTGGAGAGTCTGGCTNGTCGTATCCGACTCTTTGTGACCCCATGAACTGCAGCACGCCAGGCCTCCCTGTCCATTACCAACTCCTGGAGTCCACCCAAACCCATGTCCACTGAGTCGATGATACTATCTGACCATCTCATCCTCTGTCATCCCCTTCTCCTCCTGCCCTCAATCTTTCCCAGCATCAGAGTCTTTTCCAATGAGTCAGCTCTTCGCATGAGGTGGCCAAAGTATTGGAGTTTCAGACTCAACATCAGTCCTTCCAATGAACACCCAGGACTGATTTCCTTTAGAATGGACTGGTTGGATCTCCCTGCAGTCCAAGGGACTCTCAAGAGTCTTCTCCAACACCACAGTTCAAAAGCATCAATTCTTCAGTGCTCAGCTTTCTTTATAGTCCAACTCTTACATCCATACATGACCACTGGAAAATAATTTTATTAAAAGGAAGCAAATTACCTGATTGTGTCAGAGCTTAATTTATTGAATACTTACAGATTTCTGATACAAGATGAATATTGATGAAAAGTAAATACTGATGAAAGGCAAAGTCATAACATGTTCCTTTTGTTAGCACCATATGAACAAGTGTGAATGACTGTTTAACAGCAAATTACAGTTCTAGTGCAGGAAATTGAAAGGAGGATCACTCCTCATTCTGTTGGTTGTGATTTTATCACAACAAAAACAACTCAGAGAATATTAATACTCTTCTAAAATATTTTTTTACCTTTACATTAAAAAAACAATTATAGAATAATTGCTTTACAGTGTTGTGTTGGTTTTACCATACAGCAGCAGGAATCACCTCTAAGGATACATATATCTACTCCCTCTTGAACCTTCTCCCCTTGAGCACCAGGTTGAGCTCCCTGTGTTATACAGCAACTTCCAACTGGCTGTTTTACATATGGTAACATATATGTTTCACTGCTACTTTCTTCCTACCCTCCCTTTCCCCGGCTCTGTCCAGAAGTCTATTTTCTGTGTCTGCATCTCTATTCTTGCCCTGCAAATGGGTTCATCAGTACCATTTTTCTAGCTTCCATATGTATGCATTATTATACAATATTTGTTTTTCTCTGACTTACTTCACTCTATAACAGTCTCTAGGTTCACCCACCTCACTAGAACTGATTCAAGTTCATTCATTCTTATGGTTTAATAATACTCCATTGTATATATGAACCACAACTTCTTCATCCATTCATCTGTTGACAAACATCTGTATTAATACTCTTTTTTTTTCCCCCAACATTCTCACAGGGGAAACTTCAGGCTCACAACTCCATAAGCGCAATGATTATCATCCTCATAGTTATTTATCTAAATGAACAGAAACAAGTTTGAATATCTGCACTAGGAAAGATGTGCATTGAGCCTTTCTGTTTCTTTAGGAGAAAGAGAAAACTGGGACAGCATATTTCTCGTCATTTCTGTCCTCTTTCCTGTTTCTCTTTCTATTCATGCTTCAAGTATAAATACCTCCAAATCTTTAAATTGGAAGAAAAGAGAGCTTGAACTCATAGTGTTGTCTTTAAATATATTTGTTGAGATTTTATTCCTGTTTCTTCTTCAGTGGCCCTTACGACCAAAATCACTATCATTGTGATCATAAACACTTCATTTATCAAGGATATAAGTATATTAAAGATATGCTTGCCATGTAAACTAGAAATCATCAAAAATGCTCAATGTTGATTTTCAACTGTATAGACAATTGAAACAGTTGTCTATAGAAGCTGTATAGACTGTAATTTAAAGCTTATGGCATAGGATATGTGAAAAGTTTCTCAGTTTACTTTTCTACTTTTTATATATTGATACTTTTAAAATTTATTTAATGTCTTGAAGACCTTTAATGTCCTCTTCCTGGGCATTTAGATATATTTTGTCACCATAAATCATCCTGCAGTGAAACAAAATACATAGAATGTGTACACGTTCATTTCTTCTCTGAGTCTGTTTTGATCTCTGATATCATAGGAGTCTCATACACAACAGTATGGAAGGATAAGATGTCCAAGCCTCAGTATAATAGAAATAAAACTTAGATTTCTTTCTCATATTTATCAGTTTAGCAATGCTCTTCTAAGAAGAAAATTTATTCTTGCATCCGTTCATGCATTCAAAAAACAATTTAGTGCTTGTGATGTATAGCCATTCTTTTAGGAACTTGGGATATATTAGTGAGGAAAAACATTCTTCCTGTCATAGATGTGTTTCCTTATCAGAAATTCTGGCATTATATAGTTAGCTGATTGGAAATCCTGATGTATTATTTTTAATACATAATAAAATACATAATAAAAAATTATTATGAAAAAACTTTACACTGACATGTCTCAGTGGTAAAGAATCTACTTGCCAATGTAGAAGATGTGGGTTTGATCCCTGGGTCAGGAAGATCCCTTGGAGAAGAAAATGGCAACCCACTCCAGTATTCTTGCCTGGGAAATCCCATGGACAGAGGAGCCTTGCAGGCTATCGTCAAAGGTGTCTCAAAGAATTAGACAGGACTTGCAACTAAACACCACAACTTCTGAATACACCCTAGGCCATATTCTGGATTTGTGTCAGGAGATGGTATAATTCTGTTGCATTATGTTATGATAGGAAGCAAGTGGTGAGCAGATTTCTTTGGCAGGTCACCAACTACTTGGAAGGGGAGAGTGGCAATTTAAAGACTTGCATACTCCATGTTTCAAAATTACTTTATACTCAGGATTGTAACTAAAGATAGTCTGCATATTCTACATGCAGGATGCCAGTGGGAATTTGCCTTCAAATGTAAAAAATTGCGGTCTTTCCATTTTACACTGATTCCAGTGCTTTGTATAAATGAATTTTGTCCCAGAATGGTGAAATAATATAGATTTCAAATCCAAAGGAAAATAATCATCTGGAAAGATGAATCCAATTTTTTAGTGCTAGATCCTAACTATAAAATAAGTGCAGTTGCATTTGCTCTCTTAAATTTTTTTCATAATACTAAACATACAAATCCTTTCAATGACTGTGTAATGCTTCGCAAATACTCTTTTTTCATTTCTTTTTAAAAAAATTATCGGTGGATAGTTGATTTACAATACTGTGTTAGTTCTGCTGTACAGGGAAGGAATTAGTTATATAATCCATCTGCACTGAGGAAGATCTGGGTTAGGAAGATCCCCTGGAGGAATGCTTGGCAACCCACTTCAGTATTCTTGCCTGGGAGAATTTCCAGAGGAGCCTGGTGGGCTAAAGTCCATGGGGTCACAAAGAGTTGGACACAACTGAGTGACGAAGCACATGGTGCACACACACACACACACACACACACACACACACACACATATTCATTTATTTTTAGATTCTTTTCCCATAGATAACTGATAAGGACCTACTGTATAGTGCAAGGGACTCTACTCAATACTCTAGTAACCTCTATGGGAAAAGAATCTAAAAAAATGAAAATGAAGTGAAAAATGTGAAAGTCACTCAGTCGTGTCTGACTCTTTGTGACCCCATGGACTACATAGTCTATGGAGTTCTCCAGGCCAGAATACTGGAGTGGGTAGCCTTTCCCTTCTCCAAAGGATCTTCCTAAACTAGGGATCAAACCCAGGTCTCCCACATTGCAGGCAGATTCTTTATCATCTGAGCCACAAAGGAAGCCCTTCAAAAAATTCAATAAAGTGAATATATGTATAACTAATTTCTTTGATGTACAGCAGAAACTAACACATTAAAAATCAACTATTCTTCAATAAAATTTTTAAAGGAAATTTAAAAAGATGATATTTGCAAAATAATACTGAGACCTTGAAAGGATTTTGCATGTTTAGGATTATGAAAAAAAAAAAATATGTATAATAGGGCTTCCCTGGTGGCTCAGATGGTAAAGAATCTGCCTGCAATGTAGACAGATTGAGTTTGATCCCTGGGTTGGAAAGATCCCCTGGAGAAGGGAATGTCTACCCACTCCAGTTTTCTTGCCTGGTAAATCCCATGGACAGAGGAGCCTGGCAGGCTACAGGCCATGGGCTCTAAAAGAATTGGACAACTGAGTGACTAACACTTTCACTTTATATTCTTTTTTTAGATTTGTTACATCCCATTTTAACTGGAGCCGATTATACAGAGTGAAGTAAGCCAGAAAGAAAAACACCAATACGGTATACTAACACATATATATGGAATTTAGAAAGATGGTAATGATAACCCAGTATGCGAGACAGCAAAAGAGACACAGATGTAAACAACAGACTTTTGGACTCTGTGGGAGAGGGAGAGGGTGGGATGATTTGGGAGAATGGCATTGAAACATGTATACTATCATGTAAGAAATGAATCACTAGTCTAGATTCGATACAGGATACAGGATGCTTGGGGCTGGTGCACTGGGATGACCCAGAGAGATGACATGGGGAGGGTGGTGGGAGGGGGGTTCAGGGTTGGGAACTCATGTACACCTGTGGCAGATTCGTGTCAATGTATGGCAAAACCAATACAGCATTGTAAAGTAAAAAATTTAAAAAAATAATAATAATACTGTGAAACCTACTTGATAAAGAAACTGAGATTCAGAGGGGTCACCACTTGCTCCAGGTCATTCAGCCTGTAAGGAGCCCAGCAAGCATTTAAACTTCTTTAACCTCTTGGCAGTTATTGTGTTCTATTTTTTAAATTCACTTTACTTATATACAATTTACATATGATGAATTAAATAAATAAATAAATCCTAAGTGTCTCATGGGGCAATACAAATAGTAAGTGGTTTATGCAGAATATTCAAAAACAGGTTTTCAATGACTAAGGAGATAAATCATATTCATAGTGGCTCATAAGCCTAGGAAATCTGAAGTTTCACCCATCCTTAAGTATTATAAAATGACATGCTCAATGTCTTAAAGAAACTGTGTCTCTCCAGTTTTGGCTCAGTGTTTCCCCATTTCTTAATTCAATCTCAGGACAACTCTCTCTATATAGTGTAGATGGCTACTAGTAACTCATTGTTTATAGTCTACCNAGGAGATAAATCATATTCATAGTGGCTCATAAGCCTAGGAAATCTGAAGTTTCACCCATCCTTAAGTATTATAAAATGACATGCTCAATGTCTTAAAGAAACTGTGTCTCTCCAGTTTTGGCTCAGTGTTTCCCCATTTCTTAATTCAATCTCAGGACAACTCTCTCTATATAGTGTAGATGGCTACTAGTAACTCATTGTTTATAGTCTACCACAGTCCATTCTGAAGGAGATCGGCCCTGGGATTTCTTTGGAAGGAATGATGCTGAAGCTGAAGCTCCAGTACTTTGCCCAACTCATCTGAAGAGTTGACTCATTGGAAAAGACTGGTGCTAGGAGGGATTGGGGGCAGAAGGAGAAGGGGACGACAGAGGATGAGATGGCTGGATGGCATCGCTGACTCAATGGACATGAGTCTGAGTGAACTCCGTGAGTTGGTGATGGACAGGGAGGACTGGTGTGCTGCGATTCATGGTGTCGCAAAGAGTTGGACACGACTGAGTGACTGAACTGAACTGAACTGAATATTTATGGTAACAATTAGCAACTCAAAAAAAAAAAAAAGCTTTTTCCCAGTAGTCCAGTAGTTTCAGTGGAAGTTCTATAACTGTACTTATTGCTCCATCTTGGGTGGTATATTTAACCTTGACCCACTTAATATGAATGATTTGCTTGGTTTCTAGCAAAGACCAATTGTTATATCTAAAGAAATATTCACTTTTATGTGAACCATGGTTGAATTCTGGGGAGGGCTGTCCACAATGGAACAGATTGCTCTTAACAGCAGGAAAGAGGATGGATATTGAGCAGGGAAATACAAAAGCCTTCTACTACATATTATCTCATTTAATCTTTCCTACTATCCTCTGACTAATAATTATTTTTCTCCAATTAGAGAAAAACACTGATGGCCCAAAGATGGTAAGTAAGTTTTGCAAAGTCATAACACCAAT
>SJYA01001158.1:1983585-2061331 GCA_006410615.1 Neotragus moschatus | reverse complement strand
GCCTAATAAGAATGAGCTTGGAAGTGTTCCTTCCTCTGCAATTTTTAAGAGTTTTAGAAGGATAGGAATTAGCTCTTTACTAAATGTTTGATAGAATTCTCCTGTGAGGCCATCCGGTCCCAGGCTTTTTTGGGGGGGAAATTTTTGATCACAGTTTCAATTTCAGTGCTTGTCACTGGGTTGCTCATAATTTCTATTTCTTCCTGGTTCAGTATTGGAAGATTGAACTTTTCTAAGAATCTGTCCATTTCTTTCAAGTTATCCATTTTATAGCCATATAGTTGTTCATAATAGTCTCTTAGGGTATCCCTCCAAATCCAAATGGAGGAGAAGTCTTTGAGCTTCCTACACTAGGCAGGAGAAGATGAGCACACATCCTTCTCCTGTGAGACGTGAACTCATCCTCTCTTGCAAGAACTCCAAAATTGCAACTCGTTGATGAACAACCATCAACAGAAGGATGTTGGATTCCACAAAAAAAAAAAAAAGATACCCACATCCCACATCCAAGGGCAAAGGAGAAGCCCTAGCAAGATAGTATGAGGGGCACAATCATATTTACAATCAAAGCTCATACATTTCAGAGAAACCTTGTAAGAACCAGGACCCAGAGACCACACAGAGACTGAGGCAGAACTGTGTTTAAGTGTCTCCTTTAAAGGTATGGGTCATCAGTGGCCCTGCTGGACAGGGGCTCTGGGTACAGCAGACCTGGGTATGGCATAAGCCCTCTTAGAGGAGGTGGCCATTAACCCCACCATAGAGCCACCAGAACTTACACAGGACTGGGGAAACAGACTCTTGGAGGACACAAACAGAATCTTGTGCACACCAGAACCCAAGGAAGGAGCTGGAAGGAGGAAGGAGCAGTGACCCCATAAGAGACTGACCTAGACTTGCCAATGAGTATCCAGGAGTCTCCAGTGGAGGTGTGACTTGACGGTGGCCTGATGCAGGTTCAGGGCACTGAATACAGCAGTGCATGCATGGGACCTTTTTGAAGGAGGTCACCATTATCTTCATTACCTCCACTATAGTTTGGCCTGAGGCCAAACAACAGGGAGGTAACACAGCCCTGCACACCAACAGAAAATTGGATTAAAGATTTATTGAGCATGACCCCACCCATCAGAACAAGACTCAGTTTCCCCCTCAGTCAGCCTCTCCCATCAGGAAGTTTTTCCATAAGCTTCTTATCCTTATCTATCAGAAAAGTGAAAGTGAAAGTTAAGTACCTCAGTCAAGTCCAACTCTTTGCAACCCCCTGGACTGTAGCCCACCAGGCTCCTCCATCCATGGGTTTCTCCAGGCAAGAATACTGGAGTGGGTTGCCATTTCCTTCTCCAGGGGATCTTCCCAACCCAGGGATTGAACCCGGGTCTCCAGCATTGCTGGCAGACGCTTTAACCTCTGAACCACCAGGCAAGCCACATATCCATCACAGGGCCAACAGAATGAAAACCAAATCACAGAAAACTAATCAAACTGATCACATGGGTCACAACCTTGTCTAACTCAATGAAACTATGAGCCATGCCATGTAGGGCCACCCAAGACAAACTGGTCATGATGGAGCATTCTGACAAAACGTGGTCCACTGGAAAAGAGAATAGCAAACCATTTCAGTATTCTTGCCTTGAGAACCCTATGAACAGTATAAAAAGGCAAAAAGATAGGACACTGAAAGATGAACTCCCCAGGTGAGTAAGTGTCCAGTATGCTACTGGAGATCAGTGGAGAAATAACTCCAGAAAGAATGAAGAGATGGAGCTAAAGCAAAAATAACACCCAGTTGGAAGTAAGTCCAATGCTGTAAAGAGCAATATTGCATAGGAACCTGGAATGTTAGGCCCATGAATCAAGGCAAATTGGAAGTGGTCAAACAGGAGATGGCAAGAGTGAAAATTGACATTTTTGGAATTAGTGAACTAAAATAACTGGAATGGGTGAATTTAACTCAGATGGCCATTAAATCTACTACTCTGGGAAAGAATCCCTTAGAGGAAATGGAGTAGCCATCATAGTCAACAAAAGAGTGTGAAATGCAGTACTTGGGTGCAGTCTCAAAAACAGCAGAATGATCTTTGTTCATTTCCAAGGCAAACCATTCAATAGTACACTAATCCAAGTCTATGCCCCGACCAGTAATGCTGAAGAAGCTGAAGTCAAAAGGTTCTATGAAGACCTACAAGACCTTCTAGGACTAACACCTCAAAATAATATCCTTTTCATTATAGGGGACTAGAATGCAAAAGTAGGAAGTCAAGAGACACCTGGAGTAACAGACAAATTTGGCCTTGGAGTAACAAACAAAGCAGGTCAAAGGCTAACAGAGTTTTTCCAAGTGAACGCAATGGTCATAGCAGAAACCCTTATCCAACAACACAAGAGAAGACTCTACACATGGACATCACCTGAGGGACAGTACCGGAATCAAATTGATAATATCCTTTGCAGCCAAAGATGGAGAAGTTCTATAAAGTCCGCAAAACAAGACTGGGAGCTACCTGTGACTCAGATCATGAACCCCTTATTGCCAATTCATACTAAAATTGAAGAAAGTAGGGAAAACCACTAGATCATTCTGGTATGACCTAAATCAAATCCCTTATGATTATACAGTAGAAGTGACAAATAGATTTAAGGGAATAGATCTGATAGACAGAGTGCCTGAAAACTATGGATGGAGGTTTGTGACATTGTACAGGAGGCAGGGATCAAGACCATCCCCAAGAAAAAGAAATGAAAAAGGCAAAATGGTTGTCTGAGAAGGCCTTACAAATAGCTGAGAGAAGAAGAGAAGCTAAAGGCAAAGGAGAAAAGGAAACACATATCCATTTGAATGCAGAGTTCTAAAGAATAGAAAGGAGAAATAAGAAAGCCTTCCTCAGTGATCAGTGCAAAGATATAGAAGAAACCAATAGAATGGGAAAAACTAGTGATCTCTTCAAGAATATTAGAGATACCAAGGGAACATTTCATACAAAGAAGGACAAAATAAAGGACAGAAATGGTATGGACCTAGCAGAAACAGTAGATATTAAGAGGTGGCAAGAATACACAGAAGAACTAGACAAAAAAGATCATAATGACCCAGATAATCATGATGGTGTGGTTACTAGAGCCAGACATTCTGGAATGCAAAGTCAAGTGGGCCTTAGGAAACATCACTATGAAGAAAGCTAGTGGAAGTGATGAAATTCCAGTTGAGCTATTTTGAATCCTAAAAGATGATGGGAAAGTGCTACATTCAATATGCCAGCAAATTTGGAAAACTCAGCAGTGGCAACAGTACTGGAAAAGGTCAGTTTTCATTCCAATCCCAAAGAAAGGCAATGCCAAAAAAATGTTCAAACTACCGGGCAATTGCACTCATCTCACACGCTAGCAAATTAATTCTCAAGATTCTCCAAGCCAGACTTCAACAGTATGTGAACTGTGAACTTCCAGATCTTCAAGCTAGATTTAGAAAAGGCAAAGGAACCAGAGATCAAATGGCCAACATCCGTGGGATCATCAAAGAAGCACAAGAGCTCCAGAAAATATCTACCTCTGCTTTATTGACTATGCCAAAGACTTTGACTGTGTGGATCACAGCAAACTATGGAAAATTCTTAGAGAGATGGGAATACAGACCACCTTACCTGCCTCCTGAGAAATCTGTATGCAGGGTCAAGAAGCAACAGTTAGAAATGGACATGGAACAACAGACTGGTTCCAAATTGGGAAAGGAGTACATCAAGGCTGTATATTGTCACCCTTCTTATTTAACTTATATGCAGAGTACATCATGAGAAATGCTGGGCTGGATGAAGCACAAGCTGGAATCAACATTGCTAGGAGAAATATCAATAACCTCAAATGTGCAAATAACACCACCCTAATGGCAGAAAGTGAAGAAGAACTAAAGGGCCTCTGGATGAAGGTGAAAGAGGAGAGTGAAAAAGTTGGCTTAAAACTCAGCATTCAAAAAATGAAAATCATGGATTCTGGTCCCATCACTTCATGGCAAATAGGTGGGAAAACAATGGAAATGGTGAGAGACTTTATTTTCTGTGGCTTCAAAATCACTGCAGATGGTGATTTCAATCAAGAAATTAAAAGACACTTACTCCTTGGAAGAAAAGCTATGACCAACCTAGACAACAAAGACATTACTTTGTCAACAAGGGTCCATCTAGTCAAGGCTATGGTTTTTTCCAGTAGTCAAGTATGAATGTGAGAGTTGGATTTTTCTTTTTATTTTGCTTTATTTTACTTTACAATACTGTATTGGTTTTGCCATTTATCAACATGAATCCACCACAGGTGTACATGTGTTCCCAATCCTGAACCCTCCTCCCACCTCCCTCCCCATACCATCTCTCTGGGTCATCCCAGTGCACCAGCCCCAAGCATCCTGGATCCTNGAGAGTTGGATTTTTCTTTTTATTTTGCTTTATTTTACTTTACAATACTGTATTGGTTTTGCCATTTATCAACATGAATCCACCACAGGTGTACATGTGTTCCCAATCCTGAACCCTCCTCCCACCTCCCTCCCCATACCATCTCTCTGGGTCATCCCAGTGCACCAGCCCCAAGCATCCTGTATCCTGCATTGAACCTAGACTGGTGATTTGTTTCTTATATGATATTATACATGTTTCAATGCCATTCTCCCAAATCATCCCACCCTCTCCCTCTTCCACAGAGTCCAAAAGACTGTTCTATACATCTGTGTCTCTTTTGTTGTCTTGCATACAGGGTTATCTTTACCATCTTTCTAAATTCCATATTTATGTGTTAGTATACTGTATTGGTGTTTTTCTTTCTGGCTTACTTCACTCTTATAAAGAAAACTGAGCACCGAAGAACTGATGCTTTTGAACTGTGGTATTGGAGAAGACTCTTGAGAGTCCCTGGACTGCAAGGAGATCCAACCTGTCAATCCTAAAGGAAATAGCCCTGAATGTTCATTGGAAGGACTGATGCTGAAGCTGAAACTCCAATATCACCTGATACGATGAACTGACTCATTGGAGAAGACCCTGATTCTGGGAAAGATTGAAGGCAGGAGGAGAATTGGATGACAAAGTGAGATGGTTGGATGGCCAACCATCCAACTCATGGATGTCATCCAGACATCCAACTCATGTCTGGATGGACATAAGTTTTAGCAAGATCCAGGAATTGGTTATGGACATGGAAACCTAGCATGTTTCAGTCCAAGGGTAGCAAAGAGTCAGACATAACTGAGCAATGGAACTGACAGAAGTAAGGGCTTTTCTGGTGGCTCAGACAGTAAAGAATCTGCCCACAATGTGGGAAACCTGGGTTTGATCCCTGGGTTGGTATGATCCCCTGGAGGAGGCCATTGCAACCCACTCCAGTATTCTTGCCAGGAGAATCCCTATGGATGAGGAGCCTGGCAAGCTACAGTCCATCAGGTTGCAAAGAGTCAGACATGACTGAGCAACTAAGCACAGTGCAGTGTAGGGATGCCTTATTTTTGACAAAGGAGGCAAGAGTATACAGTGGGGCAAAGATAGCCTCTTCAATAAATGGTGCTGGGAAAACTGGACAGCTACATGTAAAAGAATGAAATTAGAACACTTCTTAATACCATACACAAAGATAAACTCAAAATGGATTAAATACCTAAATGTAAGACCAGAAACTGTAAAACTCTTAAAGGAAAACATAGGCAGAACACTCAATGACATAAATCAAAGCAAGATCCTCTATGACCCACCTCCACTAATGGAAATAAAAACAAAAATAAACAAGTGGGACCTAATTAAAGTTAAAAGCTTTTGCACAGCAAAGGAAACCATAAGCAGTGTGAAAAGACAACCCTCAGAATGGGAGAAAGTAATGGCAAATAAAACAACTGACAAAGAATTAATTTCAAAATTTGCAAGCAGCTCATGAAGTCAATACCAGAAAAACAAAAAACCCAATCAAAAAGTGGGTAAAAGACCTTAACAGACATTGCTCCAAACAAGACATACAGGTTGGTAACAAACACATGAAAAGATGCTCATTATTGCTCATTATTAGAGAAATCTAAATGAAAACTACAATGAGCTATCACCTCACACCAGTCAGAATGGCCAACATCAAAAAGTTTACAAGAAATAAATGTTGGACAGGGTGTGGAGAAATGGGAACCCTCTTGCACTACTGGTGGAAGTATAAATTGATACAGCCACTATGGAAGACAGTATGGAGATTCCTCAAAAACTAGGAATAAAACCACCATATGACATAGCAATCCCACTCCTAGGCATATACCCTGAGGAAAACGAAATTGAAAAAGACACATGTACCCCAATGTTCATTGCATTATTATTTACAATACCAAGAACATGGAAGCAACCTAGCTGTCATTCAACAGATGAATGGATAAAGAAACTGTGGTGCATATGAAAAATGGAATATCCAGTTCAGTTCAGTTGCTCAGTCATGTCAAAGTCTGTGACCCCGTGGACTGCAGCATGTCAGGTTTCCTTGTCCATCACCAACTCCTGGAACTTGCTCAGACTCATATCCATGAAGTTGGTGATGCCATCCAACCATCTCATTCTCTGTCATCCCCTTCTCCTGCCTTTAAACTTTGTGCTTCCAATGAATATTAAGGACTGATTTCTTTTAGGGTTGACTGGTTTGATCCCCTTGGAGTGTAAGGGACTCTCAAGAGTCTTCTCCAACACCACAGTTCAAATGCATCAATTCTTCAGTGCTCAATTTTCTTTATGGGCCAACTCTCACATCCATATATGACTTCTGGAAAAACTATAGCTTTGACAAGATGGATCTTTGTTGGCAAATAATGTCTCTGGTTTTTAATATGCTGTCTAGGTTGATCAAAGCTTTTTCCCTCAGAGCAAGTGTCTTTTAATTTCACGGCTGCAGTCACCATCTTCAGTGATTTTGGAGCCCAAGAAAATAAAGTATGTCATTGTTTCCCCATCTATTTGCCATGTACTCAGCCATAGAAAAAGAACATATTTGAGTCAGTTCTAATAAGGTGAATGAACCTACAGCCTATTATACAGAGTGAAGTAAGTCAGAAAGAGAAAGAGAAATATATACTAACACATATATATGGAATCTAGAAAGATGGTACTAATAAATTTATTTGGAGGGCAGCAGTGGAGAAACAGAGAACAGACTTATGGACTCAAGATTGGGGGAGGATTTGATGAGGCGTATGGAGAGAGTTACATGGAAACTTACAATACCATATGTAAAACACATAGCCAATGGTAATTTGCTGTATGACTCAGGGAACTCAAACAGGGACTCTGTATCAAGCTAAAGGGATGGGACGCAGAGAGAGATGAGAGGGAGATTCAAAAGGGAGCAAATATATGTATATCTATGATTGGTTCATGTTGATTTGACAGAAAACAACAAAATTCTGTAAAGCAGTCATCCTTCAATTAAAAAAAGAAAAGCTGCTTTTGTTTCAGAAATCAGCTTTCATCTTTATTATTCCTTCTTAAAAATATTTCTCCATCATATATTAATATTAGATTTTTTAAAATATTGCTGAATTACTGTGGTAAATAATTTTATCAACATTTATTCCAACTGTTACATTAGGACATTTTCAATTGAAGGTGACAGAAAGTCAGTTGAAACCAGCTTAAAGGAGAGAAAGAGAGAGTTAGTATTTTGCTTATGTAATTGAGAAGTTCAAGCTTTTAGGCAAAGCTAGATCAAGGACTACAATCAGATCCATCTCTGTTTTGCTTTCTTTCATATTTGCTTATTTTCAGGAAGATTTTCTCTTTGGGATGGTAAAGTAAATAGCGTCATCTCCAGGTTTGTATTCTACTAGCTCAGTAATCCCAGTGGAAAGTGAGGAACTTCACTTTTAAACCCTAAGAACTCCAGGGATGGAATGCCATTGGCCTACTTTGATCACCTGCCCTGCCCAGAGATAGTCCTGGGGGTTGGGGTAGATACAGTGCTCTGACAGGCCACGCCTGGATCATTTTCCTCTTCTGGGAAAGCAAGATGTAGTCAACAGGAGCTGAGCCACATAGAATCAGAATAGAGGAGTGGTGGGCCCCAAATTTATAATGCAGGCACTGTTACTTAAGAAAACTGAATGGACGGTGGAGTAGCAAAACATACACATATATTAGACACACTCAAGTTTTTTCTCTCCACTTGCATGCAAAAGAAAATGAAATGGTGGTTTCAATGTAATGGTAGCAAGTCCACTAGGTCTTCCTTAGTGGCTCAGACGGTAAAGCATCTGCCTACAGTGCAGGAGACATGGGTTCGATCCCTGGGTCAGGAAGATCCTCTGGAGAAGGAAATGGCAACCCATTCCAGTACTCTTGCCTGGAAAGTCCCATGGATGGAGGAGTGTAGTAGGCTACAGTCCATGGGGTCACAAAGAGTCGGACACGACTGAACGACTTCACTTCACTTCACTTCAATGATAGCAAGGTGATTTAAAATAATTGTAATTTCTGATATAACTCAAAACAGAATTTTATACTTTTTTTTTTCCACCTTAGGATCTAGGAAGGAACCTAAGGCAAGAATTTTATATTCAAATTTCAAATTCAAATACCTTGGTAAAGTAATTTGAAGGGGAAAATCAATTGAACTTTTGTGATATGTCAAATACCCTTAGAGAGTAAATACATAGCAATTTACTACAGATAATCAATCACCATTTTTGAGGCTTTTGGAAAGGAGTCAGGTTGGTGACATTCCCTACTGAGATTTATATGACCTCTTCCTGCCATAAGATTGTCCAAACTCCCGCCACACCACCTTGTTCTGCAACAGATGACAGGAGGGCACAAGCCAGAGACATCAAAACAGATTTATTTAAGGTGTAACAGGGAAGAGGCTGGAGATGACAGACGACAGGAAGGTGTTTCCATCCTGTTGACCTGAAAGGAATGTAGCCTGTGATAGATTTGCTGCCCTTTCACTGAGAGTAAAGAGACTTTGATGCTATTGTCAGGCCACTGACCACCTGGTGAGCTCAGCTCTGGCCCAAAACTCCACTGTGTTACTGTGCAGCAGACAGACAGTTGGGGTGACTTGAGATCACAGAACAGAGATATTAATAAACAATGAAAGATAAAGTTAGATCAAGCATGCCCCCAGAGTTGAAGTTCAACCAATCTACCCAGGGAGAGGGGGAATATATTTATAGTTTCAGAGCTAATTCATGTATTTCTCAAAACAGTTATATTGTAGAGACATGGCTGGAAATCAAAGTGACTTCTAATACAAAGGGTAGCTTGAATAACCCAATTGACCAGGGTTACACTGAAAGAATTAAAATGTCATAACAGAAGACATGAGAAAGAGCTGTACCAAGTTCCATGTCCTGGGAAAAAGGGAAGCTTTCTTCCTTCTCCCAACTCCCAAGAAATAATACCTAAACTTGATTTTTTCTAAGTTGAATCTCAGATGAAAAATGCATCTTTCATGATCATTAGGATATTATCATAATGATATCTCTTCAAGTTTGAAAACAATAGGAGATATAAATTATCCAGTTATTTTCAACATTTTTCATGTAATAGAAACTAATTTTCTAAAAAAATATCATCATAACCTTTGCATATGGATCAGCTGAAAGAACAAGTGCTTTGAATGAAGGCAGCATGGTATTTAGAGACTCATGATTTAGATCTGAATCCAGAATATGGCTCTTGCTAGCAGAGCAAATTAAGTTCTGGGAACCTTTATTTCTCAATATCCGTTTCCTCTGTTATGGTAATCTCAATGTGCCTACCTATTGACAAACAGTCAAACTGAAAAACAAAGGAAATTCATTTGACAGCATAACAAAAAGGAAAAAAAATTGCTGAAGAATCATAGGAAATTATTCTTACTGGAAATTGTCCTAATAATCTGTCTCATGTTCAGTGAATGACTTAGGCAACCTTCAGCTTAAAGACTGTATTCTTATAAGTCTTTTAATAGAGGAGAGATCCAAAATTAACTAAAATATTGAATAGCTCCACTGAATTTTTAGAAAACCTAATTTTGATTAGGAGAAGGCAATGGCACCCCATTTCAGTACTCTTGCCTGGAAAATCCCATGGATGGAGGAGCCTGGTAGGCTGCAGTTCATGGGGTCGCTAAGAGTCGGACACCACTGAACAACTTCACTTTCACTTTTCACTTTCATGCATTGGAGAAGGAAATGGCAACCCACTCCAGGGTTCTTGCCTGGAGAATCCCAGGGACGTGGGAGGCTGGTGGGCTGCCGTCAATGAGGTTACACAGAGTCAGACACGACTGAAGCGACTTAGCAGTAGCAGCAGCAATTTTGATTATGGAGGAAGGATATCATCACCAATGTCTGTATGGAAGCAAGTGAATGATGAAGAGGTATTGACTAGATAAGATACTGAAAGCTTTCATGATGAGAATTCGAGAGACATCAAGTTTTGTCATTAAAGGGTGTGATTATGCCATATGATAACAAATAGATATCAGGAACATACTTCAAAGTGACTGAGTTTTATCTTTCTTTTTCCAATGTGTAGGATCTTATAAAAATAAAGTGTGTGTTTGTATAGATAAATGATAGATCAGTTCACTTCAGTTTAGTCACTCAGTTGTGTCCGACTCTTTGCAACCCCATGAATCACAGCACACCAGGCTCCCCTGTCCATCACCAACTCCTGGAGTTCACTCAGACTCACATCCATAGAGTCAGTGATGCCATCCAGCCATCTCATCCTCTGTCGTCCCTTTCTCCTCCTGCTCCCAATCCCTCCCAGCATCACAGTCTTTTCCAATGAGTCAACTCTTCGCATGAGGTGGCCACAGTACTGGATAGATAGACATTATTAACTTTGTTGACATTATAAGAAAAAACAAAATAATATGCTTAAAAATTCTAAATATATATTCTAGTTTATAGCCATAAAAGATTAACCAGGATACTTTCATGTGACAAAGTCCAGTTCAAACTTCTTCATGTGCAAAGGTATAAAGTAGGGAGGTGGGGAACTAATGGCGGTAAAGGGAAATCAGTGCAGTAGTCCTGGCTTTAGGTAACATAGGAGATGGAGGGACAAGTGATGCCATTTGTTCCTGCCCTTTTCTCTATTTTCCCCTTAGGTTATTCTAGGCTTCTCTTGTGGCTCAGCTGGTAAAGAATCTGCCCACAATGTGGAGGCCTGGGTTAGGAAGATCCCCTGGAGAAAGGAATGGCTACCTACTCCAATATTCTGGCCTGGAGAGTTCCATGGACTGTACAGTCCATGGGGTTGCAAAGAGGTAGACACTACTGAGTGACTTTCGCTTCACTAGGTTATTCTATTCTTTAGATCTTGCCTTACCACTGTATGGACAGTATAAGCTGCTCCACATTTATACATGTCATAATTCTAAGAACTCTCTCCTTCTCTGTACCTGCATCCATTATATTAAAACAAACACTGTGTCTGCTAGGGCTTCCACTACAGATTCAAGAAAAATGTGTCCTCATGCTTTCTGTCTGATTGTGGCAGCCCAGATTGAATGGGGGAATACAAGGGAAAAAAAATGCCCCTCCCAAATAACCTTGTGAGCAGTAAAAGCCTGTTTTATTCCAAAGAAGAATATATGAGTTTACAAGGCTTTCCTGGTCGCTCATAATCTCCCTGCCAATATAGGAGATGTGCTTTCAATCTCTGATCTGGGAAGGTCTCCTGGAGAAGGAAATGGCAATCCACTCCAGTATTCTTGTCTGGAGAATTCCATGAACAGAGGAAACTGGCAGGCTACAGTTCATTGAGTCATAAAGAGTCAGACATGACTGAGTGACTATACAGCAACATTGAAAGATTATTCTCTTATAACCTTACCTTTTGATTGATTTCACTTCTAAAAACATAAGGGTTAAGTCTACTATGGCTGATGCATGTTAATATATGGCAGAAAGCAACACAATATTGTAAAGCAATTATCCTTCAATTAGAAAGAAATAAAAAAAAGTTAAGTCTAAATAAAGAATAAAACCAACACTGATTAGACCTGTTTGGAGGACCAGATCTCTTTTTTTTTTTTTTTTTTACTAACTGTTCTAAATTAGGTGTTCTAATTGGCCAGTCATGCAGTCTGTATTAGATGCCTAGCTCTGTGACTAGGAATCAGGACCCTGGATTAATGGTCTTATCAATAGCCCATGAAATGGAGGGTTGATTCATAAAATGAAGAGCACAAGACCATTAAAATAATAATAATAAGAGCACTAGATGTCCACTATCAGTTCTTTAGTTTATAGCATATATGTTTATAGAGGTATAAATGCTGAAAGAGAGAAAACAGCCTCTCCTCAATGATGGCATTGGTAAATTTGCATTCCTTACTCAAGTTGGCTACTCTTGAGCTGTGATAGTCCAGTTGGGATATCAGAGTACAGGGACAGTGGCCCCTGAACTGATGAGAGGTGGGCTTCTGCTGGGACTGTATAACAAGGTCAAATCTGAAACAAATTCATGGGTTTGAAGTTAGGGAAATCAAACAATCCCTTTGGCCCAGAAAGGCATTCATGGAGTGAACTAAAGTATTGACTCCTTTTGCATTGTGTAGCAGGGCTCTGATCCTGCCCTGAATAGTAGGACTTCACATACCAGGAATCCACACAGGTTCATCCCATTATATACAGAGCCCACGGGGAGAGAACAGTACAGCCTGAAGTACCCTTTAAAATAGATTTTACAAAACAAATATGTTTTTTGATCTTCACAGAAATATCCTTTTGCAAGAGTTGAATGCAGATAAAAACTACAAAAAAGGCATTAAAGTTTATTAATATGAAGAAACAAGAACTATGTCAGATATCTTGAGAAAAAGTCAACTTCTTAGAAGGCTATGGTACAGTCACAAATGAAGAATCTGAAGATAAACCCAGGTAGCTCCAGGGATCCTGGTAGCAGGAAATGAATAACCTCAGGAAGCTGGGGCTGGGGCAAATAAACTAATGAGAAGCAGTATAGCTAATGCTGAAGCATATCTGCTCTCAGTTCAGGTCTGTGTTTGAATTCAGTGTTGTCACTTAGTGACTGGCTTGTTCTTGGAATATTTGCTNATGGTACAGTCACAAACGAAGAATCTGAAGATAAACCCAGGTAGCTCCAGGGATCCTGGTAGCAGGAAATGAATAACCTCAGGAAGCTGGGGCTGGGGCAAATAAACTAATGAGAAGCAGTATAGCTAATGCTGAAGCATATCTGCTCTCAGTTCAGGTCTGTGTTTGAATTCAGTGTTGTCACTTAGTGACTGGCTTGTTCTTGGAATATTTGCTTCAGTTGTAAGATGGGAATAATGATAACATCTAGTTTATTGACGTTGTAGAATACCTAAGGAACTTAGATTGATGCCTACATACACTCAAAATTCTTTAGTAGTAGTATTATATGTAAGATCTGAAGTCACAGAAGATAAAGTCCAAGTGCTCAAGCATTGCATCTTGAATAATGAAGCTGAAGCTGTAACTGAGCAGGGCCTGTGGGATTTTCCTAAAACAGAAAACCCTCTATTTCCTCTGCCTGCCTTTTCTCTGTAGAAAAGCTTTAGCCTCCTAGGCTTTTCCCAAATTCCAAAAAATACATTTAATCAGAGAAGCGAGAAAATGCAGAAAGAAAGAAAACAGTCAAGTGAGACAAAATAATAATAATTTAGCCACCAAACAGCCAAGGACCTTTAGTTCCCCCTCAAGGGCTAGAGATGATATTCTGTTCTTTGAGCTGTTTTGCAGACACTAAAACCCTCACCAGGTGTAAGAAGTTAACTGTATGCTGCCCACAAGCACACAGATCCCACTCTAGTTGGAACTAGAAGGGTAATGATGTTGACTCCAGCTCCCTCATCACCAACCAATGAAAAGAATGTCCACAAGCTGATCATGCACCCCACAACCCCCCTCCCTCACCCTATCTTTGAAAACCTGACCCTGAAATCCTTCAGGAAGTTCAAGCCTGTTAAACACTAGCTGCCTGGACTTCTTGCTTGGTGCCTTGCAGTAAATGCTGCACTTTCCTTCATCACAGCCCAGTGTCAGTAGATTGGCTCGTGGCCAAGTGAATCCAAGTTTGGTTCAGCTATCAAGACCACACTGAAGGAGGAGATAAATTTCCCCAAAATGTGTGAGAATACACCAGCAGAAGAAGAGATAATGCAAGCTGGGAGGCAGGGTAAAACAAAATCCAGGAGGGCCACCAACGTGGGGAATTAATAATCCATTTGATTTCCTTATGTATTTCATTGTATGTTGGTCACATAAGGACAGTAACTGTGCTTTATAAAGGAGATACTGAGAGTCTGGTGACCTGATGTTATATTGATATGAAAAGAACATCCTTATACTCACAGCTGCAAAAAGTACCGACTTACACATATCTGTTCTGATGCTATACATAAGAAAAGCAAATGACAGTTGTAGTGTAATGCAAGCAAACTGTTGTTAATTCATTCAAACCCCATTATATCTATGAATATGAGGCCTTTAAAATAAATAAAAGATGAAGCCTTGTTCATCATTGATCTCTGGTCCCATTCAACACAAAAAAAGCCAAAAACACGCTCTGGGATACATTGCTTTTTGTGTAAACTTTACTTGTTCATTGCTGATGTCTTGACTTTTTTGACATTTATTGAATGAAAATAATTGATTTTTCTCAATTTATAAAACTTGGTGAATCCTTATTTAACTTCTTGGCAGTTATAAGTAATAAAGAAGCTTCCTGAAGTAAGATTTATACAAAGTTGGCTTAGGTTTTCCTTACATAAAATCCCTGGGAAACTGGAATTGAAATGGTCACTTTTTCTTCTTTTATCTGAATTTTTTTCTTGTTTTATCATTGAGCACATTCATTTACACTTTTTGTCTAGGGTTTTTCTGGACTGTTAGGTTGCTACTTTGATTTATTTGAGCTTTCATTTCATGGTGAAAGAAAAAAAATGAGCCATTAAGCACTTGGCTTTGGACAAAAGATCTCCCATGGTACAATGAATGACCTACCTTTTTAAAACAGATTTGAGAAAGAAAGTTTAGCAGTTAGGTTTCAGCTGTATTCTTTTAAGATGTTGTGAAGTCATGAATCTTTGGAGATACAAAGTAAGGAGAAAGAATAGTTCTAATCTATATTTCTATTCTATATAAACTAAGAAAATGTGTGAATCAGTGTCATGTACTGCTTTCTGGGCTTGGCATGTATGATCTCATTATCATTTACTCATTCATTCGATGAGTATGTTAACTCAGCTGCTCTTCTAGGGGCCAGAAGACACAGTTAACAACAACAGCAAAATATTCCTGCCCTATGGAGCTTACTGAAGGACAAAGATAATAAATAAGATAAATAAGTAAAAAATACTGGTTAAATTGTAATAAGAATTTAGGAGTAAATAAAACCAAGCAGGGTTTGAGATATGAATTGGTGGTAGGGGGTGGTTAATATTTTAGAAAGATAGCTAAATAAGTCTTTTTAGAGGAGATTTTTTTGTTTGTTTTCTTTATTTTTTTGAGTAAAAGCTCCATGAAATGAGAAGGACACCATATATATATATGTGTGTGTCTGTGTGTGTGTTTAAATAATAGGGAACAGTTCCTGGTGAAGGAAATGTCAAATTCAGAGGCCCTGCAGTGGCTCCAGGACAAGTACATTGGCACATTTAGGGAATCAGTGTTCCTGAAATGGGTGAATAAATAGAAGAAAGGAAGGAAGTCAGAGAGGTAAAATAGGGGCAGAAGAGGTAATTATGTCAGCCTTTATAGGTCATAATAAGCATTTAACTTTCACCGTAAAAAAGATAGTATTTCATTAGAGTATCTCCAAGGAAGGATTGAGATATCTGGAAAAGTAATCTAAAAATCATGTTTTATCAAGATTGAAGAGACAAGTAGGGTGCAAGAGCATGGCCAGAATAATAGCTGAAAAGATATTGCAATAATCCAGAGGAAAGATGATCATGACCTTAACCAGCATGGAGGTGATAGTGGTAGAGAAACTGTTTGAATTCTGAATATGTTTTGAAGGTAAAGCAACACGATTTGCTGATTGACCAAGAGACTAATTTTTTTTAAATCAGGTACACCGGTATCTTCCTGTCTTCTCTCTTAGAGCAGGACTTCTTGCTTAATGTTACCTGTATCTTTTGATCAGTTTATCATACCTCTATAGCTCTTATTTATCTATAGCCATCCATCCACCCACCCAGCCACTCATCCATGATTCTGCCTGTTTTCTTTCTTTGTTCCCTCTCTTCTTTCCTAACAGAGTTAGATTGATCTTATATTTCCTCAAATATGAAGGAGTTAATTAATACATTTTTTTAAATATAAGAAGATTAACCTGACTCTGTTAGGAAAGAGAGGGAACAAAGAAAGAAAACAGCAGAACCATGGATTGGCTTGCTTTTCATACAAAAGGAGGAAGAGCCAGGCTCATCAAAATAATCTGGTAGAGTTTAAGATTTGAAAGGTCTATCAAAACCACCTTTAGGATAATGCCCTTATAATGAGAAAAATTGATACAAACAAAATAAATAATAATGACAGGTCCAGCCATATTTGGGGTAAGGTCTAGAGAAGAGTTTGGGAAAAGATTTGAACTTTAGGTAATAAATTAATTCATAAAGATTACTCATATATAAAGTAAGTATCCTTCTATGCTCAAGAGAACCTCCAGGTTCTGCTCTGTTCCATCTCCCGATGGATAATGTCAAGTTGTCAACTCAATATAGGTAGAACATAGTGTATTTGCAAATCCATATTTTCTTACTCGCTCTAATCCTATCATTACTGCTAGTAAGGAAATATGGACTAAGAAAATGAGACCTCTCATTGTCCCAATGCCTTGTGTAATTTCTGCAGAGATGTAACAACTCAGGCAGCCCAGGCATAGGTTACACTCTGAGGTTTCCACTCCCCAGGAGAGCTGGATACATCCAAAGAGTGAATTAAAACAGACAGCAATGTTCATGGGGCAATGCATTTTAAATATTTCTGTGTGAACCAGAATTACAGCATGTCATGACAAATTGAATAGGGTAATATATGAGCATTTAATCAGTAAGTGAAATAATGGTAGTTAATCTCTCCTGTTATTGAAAGGCAGGTGATGCCTGTAATGTCCCTGCTTTAATCTTTATTCAGAGCACATTATGTTGAGATTGTTCTGAGAGATTAAGAATATAATACATGTTGTATACCTTCCATAGCCTCAAGTGAGACATAAAAGTTACATGATGATGGAGGCCAAGCAGATGTTGGAAAGAAGTGAAGCAATAAGGGGGGATATAAACTTGAGATGCATATCTGGTTGAAAGTCACAGTGACTGTGAGTTTAGACAATTGTCTCCAAGTAGGACTTAACCTCAAAGGGCTACATATTCTGATTTTTCCTAAGTTTCAATGTGAGACTATTTTAAAAATCCATATCAGATCAACAAAACACATCCATGAACTAGCATTTTGACACACGTCTAAATTTTCAAAATGAAAAAGGTAATATTGGGAAATGAAATGATTAGGAATGCAAACTTTTAACAGAACCCAATTTAACTCTCCCCATATTTATTAACTCAGCTTCTTTGAAAGTTACTAAAATTCTCTGAGCCTTGATTACCTCAACTGTAAAAAGAACATGATTCAGACTTTGCTGCTGCTGCTGCTAAGTCGCTTCAGTCGTGTCCAACTCTGTGTGATCCCATAGACGGCAGCTCACCAGGCTCCCCCATCCCTGGGATTCTCCAGGCAAGAACANCCAGGGATCAAACCCAGGTCTCTAGCACTGCAGGCGGATTCTTTACAGTCTGAGCCACCAGGAAACCCCAACAGTACAGTATACATAGGTAATATGTAAAACACACACACACACACACACCTCATCCTACTCTCAACAGGAGGACATCTGTCAGGCTATAAATCAAATTTAAGAGTGCTTGCCACTTGGTACATAACATTTTAGATTGCTTATCTGCATTTTTGAATTTTTCTATAATAAACCGGTATTGATCTGGTAAGAAATACTACTAGTATTTTGTATCCTTTATTGAATGAGCAGTTATACGCAGCTTATTGTGTGCAGGCACTATATTAAATCAGTTACATAATCGAAATGAAGCACTTCAATTATGTAATAGAAAAATCTGCACAAAGCATCCCATGAATCAAGAACCTAAGAACGCAACGTGCCTGGTGGATTTCTCAGCCCTTACCATACCTTTAGCTCCTCAATCTGCTGCTTGACGGTTTCAAGATCCGTTCCAATTGGAGACATGGAAGCCAGTTTGCCACCTGCAATATCTACCCAGTCAAATAATGCCTGAAAAACACACCAGGTCACATTATTGTAACAGTATATTTGAAACTACTATACCACCTCAAGTGTGAGAGAGAAGTATAATCATAAGTCTATAAAGATATTAGGCAATGAGCCTGTTTTATAAAAAAAAGTGGCAACATATTGGAACAGTTATTCCAGATGTGAAATAGATGAAATCTCCATTTTTGTATCCAAATTTGAAGAAGGAATTCTACCTCGAATAGAATCTTATTCTTTTTATACACTATAAACATTCTAAAAAGGCTCTACTTACTTTTTTTTCAGGTACTGAATATACAAAATTATTGTGCCACTCAATGAAGTTGCCAGGCCATACAGTCAGGAGGAAAAAACTTTGGAACAAGCCCTGAGAGCTTAAGCAACAACTTGGGAAACAAAATGTGTTTTACTTAACAATCAAGCCTTGAAACCTTTGGAGTGAGTGTCTTCAGCTTTGGACACTGAGCGACAGTTCAGTCCATTACTGCCTTTCATCCCCAAAGTGATGCTACTGACCTAGGACCAGCGGGACCTCTGAAGGGCCTTGTTTTTCTATCAATAGTGATGAGAGGAAGCCTCAGTGTCCACTTGGGACCTTGACTCCCCCCCAGGGCTATTGATGGCAGTGCCATCTCCAGCCCAGAGAGAGACAGCCCCAAGGACCCACCAAACAGATGTGAGAATCACCTGCTGGCCTCGCAGACAGAGCTGGAGCCTGACAGGTTACTGGCTGCTGATACTCAACCAATAAATGATCACACTGGTTTAAAAAGAAAAGCAGGAGAATTATAATAAAGTGTCACTTGTAGTGAGTTTTTTCAACCTAGATGTCTATCAGCAGATGAATGAATAAGAAAGCTGTGGTACATATACACAATGGAGTATTACNGGAATGCAAATCACACTGCTGGGCATACACACTGAGGAAACCAGAATTGAAAGAGACACGTGTACCCCAATGTTCATAGCAGCACTGTTTACAATAGCTAGGACATGGAAGCAGCCTAGATGTCCATCGCCAGATGAATGGATAAGAAAACTGTGGTACATATACATAATGGACTATTACTCAGCTATTAAAAAGAATGTATTTGATTCAGTTCTAATGAAGTGAATGAAACTGGAGCCTATTATAAGGAGTGAAGTAAGTCAGAAAGAAAACCACTAATACAGTGTACTAATGCATAAATATAGAATTTAGAAAGATGGTAATGATGAGTCTATATGTGAGACTGCAAAGGAGACACAGATGTAAAGAACAGACTTTTGGACTCTGTGGGAGAAGGTGAGGGTGGGATGATTTGAAAGAATAGCGTTGAAACATGTATATTACCATATGTGAAATAGATCAGCAGTCCAGGTTCAATGCATGAGACAGGGTGCTCAGGGCTGGTGCACTGGGATAACCCTGAGGGATGGGATGCAGAGGGAGGTGGGAGGGGGTTCTGGATGGGGGACACATGTACACCCATGGCTGATTCATGTCAATGTATGGCAAAAGCCACTGCAATATTTTAAAGTAATTAGCCTCCAATTAAAGTAAATAATTTTTTAAATGAAGATGATTAGCAACTAAGTATATCTGATTTCTAGAGACCCATCACGTGTCAACCCCACTGGGCTAAGCATTTTAGTTTTTTTAAAAATTACTAGTGAAAGTGGCTCCACGAAAGGCATTGTACAGTCTTTTTATATGTATTTTATATGCATAATTTAATCCTCAGAACCTTAAAAGTAGGTACTATTATTTCAGTACCATTTCACAGGTAAAGAAACTGAGTCCAGACAAGCCATTTGCACAAGGTCACAAGGTAAATGGGGGAACTGAAATTCAAACTAGGTCTGTATGAATGTAAAATAGAACTTCTACCCTTGACTTTGTCCATAAAGTCTCTACATACTTCAGTTAGTATTAAAGGTGAACAGGAAGAAATGTGAAATTTGATGATTCATAAATGAGAGAAGTATAAAAAGAGAAAGTAGCAGACATGAGCTATCAGTTATGGAACTTTATGGAATTGCTATAAATACTCTTGATAAGCAAAGTGTCATGGGCACAATACAAGTGAGCAAGTTGTTTTTTAATCCAAACTAAAAGTTTTAACTTCCCTTTGAAGACATTTTTAAAAATCCCTGTGGAGGTTTATCTTTGCCTGTATCATAAAACTCTAGAAGTTTTTTTATAAAATGAAATTTCTGGATAGCCAGATTATCCAACAGAAATACTTAGCAAACAGGGAAATAGTTACATAAACTAAAACCACAGATCAGAGCATCCTTATGAAATTGGAGGTTAACCAAGCAACTGAAAAAGGCAATCAAATGGAATATACTGTAAAATTGTCCACATGTATCTGGTTGCACATAGCCTTATGTTGTACAGTGATTAGAAAGCTAAACTCATGGAGCACTGAATTCCTCGAAGAACTTGGTAGGATTAGGTTCAGCTGTGGGTGTAAGTTAATTCACCAAAACAGCAAACAGACCTTGGAGACAGTGACAGTCACTGAAAAGAGACTTTGATGGATGTCTCAGCTCTGGAGGTGCACTGCTCTGTAATACCCATATGCCTCAGAACCAAACTAGGGCCAGAAATGGCTGAATGTTGCAGGTACTATGTGGGCATTCCCTGAGGAGAATATTTATAAGGAGCAAAGAGATCACAAACTTGAAAAAATCTGAAGGAAGAAGTTAAAAAATGTTTGTTTGTTTGTTTTTCCCCCTATAGCTATTGGAGGAGAAGAAAAACACAGCACACTGATGTTTCCCTGTTGTAGTGAATTCCTGTTGTGAGTGACTGCCACATTGAAGGCACTCGGGCAGGACCAAAAGGACTTCCTGTCTCTTCTCTCCTCCTTAAGCCTGTTAGGGTACTTAAACCTCTTCTCATTATTATCATTATCTAATATTTAGCAAGAGTTCTTACTGTGGCAAATGGTGTTCTAAGAATGTTATATTCTTTATTTAAAAACTTTACACAAGTCTCATGAGGTACACATGATAACCCATAAATTTAGATGAGAAAACAAAGAGTCACAAAGGTTGTGGTTTGCCCAAGGCCTCCAACTAGCAAGTGGCGAATTTTAGAATCAAATGAAGAACGCCTGATTCCAAAGCTCATGCTCTTTCTACTCCTTTATACAATATTTAATTTTCTCAAGACAAGAGAATTATTTCCTTTGAATAAGTGACATTACCAGAGATAACAAAGGTCCATATAGTCAAAGCTGTGTTTCTCCAGTAGATATATACAGATATGAAATTTGGACCATAAACAAGGTCGAGCACTGAAGAATTGATGTTTTCAAACTGTGGTATTGGAGAAGATTTAAGAGTCCCTTGGACTGCAAGGAGGTCAGACTAGTCAGTCCTAAGGAAAATCAATCCTGGATATTCGCTGGAAGGACTGATGCTGAAGCTGAAGCTCCATTGCTGTGGCTATCTGATGCGGAGACCTGACTCACCAGAAAAAAAAAAAAAAAAAACAATGCTGGTGAAGACTGAAGACAAAAGGAGAAGGGGGCAGCAGAGGATGCGATGGTTAAATAGCATCACTGGCTCAATGGACATGAGTTTGAGCAAATTCCAGGAGATAGTGAAGGACAGGGAAGCCTGGCCTGCTGCAGTCCATGAGGTCACAAACAGTTGGACACAACTTAGTTACTGGACAACAACACAAGCAGAGATAGCATGCATTGTAGAATGGGCACTAGACTGAGAAGCAGGAGATGGAGAATGAAGCCTTTTCTTTCACTTAATGCCTCCCTTATTTAGCTGTGGAAACTTGGGCTTCAGTTTTCTCCTCTATAAAAGAGAGACTTAAAGTAACATCTTAATTTATCCAGCTCTGTCTCCAGTTCTGTCTATAGTACAACAATCTCCAATCTTTTCAGCACCAGGGACCAGTTTTGTGAAAGACAGTTTTTCCACAGACAGCAAGGTGTGGATGGTTTTGGAATGACTGAAGCACATTACATTTATTGTGCACTTTATTTCTATCATTATCACATCAGTTCCACCTCATATCATCGGCATTAGATCATGGAGTTTGGGGACCCCTTCATAGTGTATGAGGGTTCATAGATGGAGTTGAAATAAGGGACACATTAACAAAAGGATATTTACTCTTTATCACTTATGTTAAGGATGTTAAATATCATTTTAGGCATGGTAAAATATTATTTCTTCTTAAGTACATATATTTCTTGTGCAATGAGTATTTTAGCCCATAAAGGAGCAGTCATAGGTTAACTGTCCCCAAGGCCATACTGGATAAAGATGAACCTCAAGTCTTGGTCTTTCTGATTGTAAATTCCATACCAAGTGGGGGCTGTCAGTGACTAACTTTAGGCATAAGCAGTGACAATCCTTTTAACCAATGTTTGTACCTTGGTGGAAGTGCAAAATAGGTGCTGATGCATGTCCTCAATAGTGGAAAACACATTGTTTTCAGAACTTCATAAATCCAAATGAAGAGAAAACTCAGTGTGGAACAGTAGTGCACAGCCTTTTTACCAATAACTTGTAATTATTTTGATTTTGTTGATTCTGTTATGTGCGACCAGAGAAGCAAAATCATGGCCAATCATGGGGAAATCAGTTGTTTCACAGCATGGTTAGTAAGTTACTCTAAAATTTGCTCATAATCAACTAGAACACAGTCAATTTGATTGGTAAAGCAACAGCCAGAATTTGATTATGGCCTTCTTTCTGTGGCAAAATAAATGGAGAGACAGGTGATACATGTAGGGTTGGCAGGTTTTCCTATCCTCTGGTTGGATCAGCTGCTTATTACTAATTATCCCTAAATTATTACTTACCTTAATCTCTCTGCAATCTCAAATTGTTCTTCAGTGGTAATTAAGATATTGAGTTGCAGAGAATTTATTGTCATGAAGCAGTGCATTCCATTTTTGGACAGACAATTCTGATGAATGTGGAGTTTTCCTGAAGTTGAACTGAATGCTTTTTTGTGTGTGTATCTATCTCTCACAGGGACCATATAGTCTTGACTTCACCTTTTCTTCTTCAGAAAAAAGTTCCCATTTTTCAGTGATTTTTTTTTAATGAAGTTGAGGATAGGCTGACTTATTTTTATATAGTAAAGTTTTATATGGAGATTTATTATATTATTATGTATTCCCATTAGTCCTTTTATACCTAGGGCCTATACATACATAAATTAGGAAAATGATTATTTAACTTTCTCAGCTAAATGTCTATGTGAATGTTTACTTTCAGCCAGGCAATTCCAAGCACATTCCAGGAATTTTCTTGTATAGTCTTCAAAACAACATTGTGATTTATTATTATTCCCCTTCTACAGAAAAATAAACTACAGAGGTGTCTTAACTAGCCCAAGTGACACAACTAATAATTTGACATTATGGCATCCAAATTCAAGTCCATAGAATTCCATAATGTGGACTTTGACTGTTCTGCTTCCCTCAAGTCTAAGCCTCTCTAAGGCAAGGTCTATGTTTTATTGACTATGGTATCCCAATGGTTAATATAGCATATGCCATGTAATTGGCACAAATGTCTATATAATTACATCAGGCTATAAATTTCAAAAAGTATTTGAGTCCCGTTTTATATGCTTATCAGTAAACTCAATTTAATCCTTCAGTAACATCAAGGTTCAGCTTACATATCTTTTCCTTCTTTAATCTTCCTCCCCTGTTTTTTATTTCCATGGAATATTTTGGAATACTTTGGAATGTTTGGAATACCTATTTCCCAAAACTGGAAATATTTGGAATAAATAAATATCTTGTTGTACTTGGAATATTTTTGCAGACCTGAGATCATTCAAGCTTATAGCTTCTTCTTACGTCACCTTTACTTATTTGTCCCTTCTTAGTCCTTTTCTAAAACTGGAATATATTGTACTTATTCACTGGAAAAGAAAATAAATTTACCCAAGAGTTTCCATAAAAGAATTTTACGCATTGTCATTTTTTCACCTGGAATCCTTGTTCTTTCATCAAAAGGTTTTGTGATGTGATAAAAAATTATTGTCATCAAGAATAATCTATTAAAATGGGGAACAAAAGTCCATAGTACCAAGGTGGGAGAAGTAGAAGGAAATGATCTGTTTTGTTAAAAAATAATTTTGTGTTGTATAGGTATCTTAAGAATTCTGATAGTGTTCTCTGCATTTTGAAGTAGATTTTTTAAAACCATGTGGTTTCCCTATCCAGCATGCATGGGGTATGATGATAAGCAAGTTCATTTCACTAAACCACAATCTGATTTCTTATTGATGCTTCAAAGCCATGGACATAAATTCCTTTGTACTAATATTGATGATTCTTATTGGAAACCATTATAACATTTTTCCTGTTAATTAGGCAAGTAGTGCTCAAAAAATTTTTGTTTATATTCATTCATCAAAAATTTAATCAATACCTACACTATTCAGGCAGTCTTATAGGCCCTAAGGACACCAGAGAGGAATCACTTTTCTTTTAAAGAGTTTAAAGCTTAGTGGAAAGATAGATATGTGAAAAAATCACATTAAAATACAAAATGACACTTTTTAAAATATAGCTACTTACAGGGTGACTGAAAATATAAGGAAGATGTACCTAAATTTGGACAAGCTAAAAGAAGCATCATAGACACAGTAAGGTTTGAGTTAACACATGAAGGCTGAGAAAACACGGTTGGTTGCTTAGAGGCGTAAAGGAACCCAAAGTCTTTGAAGATCAGTAAAAGAATTTGGTTAATTTTAGAATGTAAGAAAAAGAAATGAGGTGAGAAAAGAAGGCGAGGGCCAATCAGGGATGACCTAAACATCTTTCAGAGGGAAGTCTATTTATTCCAGTGAGCAGTGATGAACAGGGCCAGAATCGTGAGCAGAATGACATCATTTTTCTGATCGCTCCGTGCCACATTTGTTTCAGAGGAGTGACAATTGTGCTATTGACAGTAAGTCAATCCAGGCTCAACTCCACTAGTTTGTATGGCCTACTGTCTGGTTTTCCTTGGTTCCATGTCTTATCTGCCGTAACCAGCGCAGGACAGATGAAGTCCTAGGTAGCGATCAGCATGACTGTCACTGTAGCTGTTACACAGTATTGTATGTGTTACTTCTTTTGACCTTCGATGGGCACATTCTGCTTATACTGTCATGCAGTATGATTCAATTAGGCTTTCCCCGAGCCTCAATTCTCAGCTAATGGCCTGTTCATGGAGTCACAGATGCCTACCTATCACATATTCCATAGCAGAGTGCTGACATTCATGGATACATAGAAAAGTAGACAGCTAATTCTCATCTGCTCGGAAGCCTGGTTACATTTTGCTTTTAAGATGACTATCACCAGTGCCTGGGGGAGATATGTCAGATGCGAAGCAACACTAATAAATTAAGGCAATATAGCACTCCACATGCCAAAAGAACACAGTGGATAAGCTTAAGAATGTCATGACATATCTGTAGTTTTATTGATACCGAAGTCCCAACTTCAAGATGACATCCAGAGGTCACTGTCCAAATGTTCTTTATAAAAATAAAATTTATTTTGACATCATTTGCAATCATAAAAAGTTGAAAAAATAATAAAGAAAGCTCCCACAAATCCTTCCCTGGAGTACTTTAATGATAGCATATTTCATAATAATAAAAAATATAATAATAATCATAAATTACCATGATCATAAAAGTATTATAGTAATCATAGTTTCTGGTTTTATGAAAATCAGAAAACTGATATTGCTATAATACTATTAAACCATACTGTAGCTTTTCTTCAGATTTGTTCAGTATTTCAATCATCAAAATTCATCCACATTTTTTTTCACTTCTTTAACTGCTTCCTGATCCTTTCTGCTTAAAACATGCTGTTCCATCTGCCTTAGGCACTTATCCCTGTTGCAACAACTCACCTCTCATGTGTGTTGAATGCGTGTTCTAATTTAGCTGTCTGCCTTGTCTTTCAGTTCCAGATCCTGATGATGAATATAAAGCTATTTTTATGGTACCATGTGTGTAGTAAGTACCAGTGTTACCTGTTGTTATCTGTTGTTCAGTCTCTAAATCATGTCCAGCTCTTTTGCAACCCCATGGACTGTAGCCCATCATGCCCCTCTGTCCATCAGATTTCCCAGGCAAGAATACTGGAGTGTGCTGCCATTTCCTTCTCCATGGGATCTTCCTGACTCAGGGACTGAACCTGCATCTTTGGCATTGGAAGGTGGATTCTTTACCACTGAGCTACCAGGGAAGCCCTCTGTTGTTATTACTTCTAAATTCTACTTCTATCAGACATTTTCTACAAACAGCCTTATATTACCAATTAACTACTATTTTAATTTACACTAAAATATTCTTAGTTGTTTCAACAAAAATAAAAGTTTTGATCTGATACAAATGGCAAACAAGAGCTATATTGAGGGGAGATGCTGGGCAATTATCCAGAGTATTGCACTGCCTGAGTCATTCAGTTTTTTACACCAGCTCAAAGTGACTATGATTTAAATTCATACCACTACAATATGACATACTATACAAATTATGGTCTCCTCAGGGTCACATAGGAAGACGTGAAACTGGAACTGGTAATTCATGAGGATGCCAAGGATCTGCTGGTATATAAATAGGTATCACTCTAGAAAATAAGTGATAAATGCCAGTCAAGGGGACTGATCAGGTGCTTTAGGAAGTTACAGGGGAAAGAGTTCATTTTAAGAAGCTATTCAAGGCTGTAGCAAGATTGTCCTTCTCACAGAACACATATTTGTTTGTTGTTTGATACCCAAACTCAGTTATAAATGGAATTGGTTTGAATCCTCAGAATTGTATGAAAAGGAACCTGGGTGTGTGAGGGGTGGTTATCTTTCTCCAAAATGAATAGTAAATAGTCATCATGGATTGCTGGCAAAACAATAATGGTTGAGAGTCACCATGTTCTGAATACTTTTGATTACAGAGTATGATAACCCCAGACTTTTGGATTATACACACCAGTGCAAGTGAAGATATATAAATGAATGATTCTCTCACAAAGAGCATTACCAACATTGTTAAAAATCGATCATATAAATATATCATTTTAGAACTATACATAGTTTAATTATAATAATTAAGTTTACAGTATATAACATTATAATTATTATAACTGTTATTTTAAAAAAGAATATGTTGAAACCAAAACAGTCAGGAAGAACATGATCCATGTAAATAAAATTAAGTTGTTCCTGTGTGTGTGTGTACGTGCGTGCTACATTGCTTGCTTCAGTTGTGTCTGACTCTCTGAAACCCTAGGGACTGTGGCCTGTCAGGCTTTTCCATCCATGGGATTCTCCAAGCAAGAATACTGGAGTGGGTTTTCATGCCCTCCTCCAGGGGATCTTCCTGAACTGGGGATGAACCCGCATCTCTAAGTCTCCTTGCACTGCACGCAGGTTCTTTCCCACTAGTAACACCTGGGAAGCCTCAAGTTGTTGTTTATGTATCTTTTAATGCATTTCAGATGTTACCATATGGAGTTTCAGAATATTAAGAGTGTATGCCTAGGGCAATCTGATTTGAGGTATGGGCTTAGTGTCATATGCGAAATTCATGTTGGAAACCCTCGGTGGACCCCCAGAGCAACAGACATCCTTCCTCAAGACTAGCTGAAAGAGATTGCAAGAGACAGCCTCTTGATGGTTGACTAGGAAACACAGGCAATGCAACTTAGATTGTCACATGCCTTTGTGAAAGACAGGAAACAGCTTTAATTTCAAATATGAGCCCCAGGTTGAAGCCATAAGGGCAGATATTCTAAATTAAAGATTTGGATTACAATCTTGCTTCCTCTCAGGATACGTAACTTGTGTAAGCCGAGTCGTGGTGTCATTTTATTTACTTAGTGGTGGTTAATGATTTTCTTTAGCAGTGCAAGGGAGAATGGCTACTCTCAGAATAAAGGAGAGTCTTTATTAAAGATTATGAAAAATCTGGATTATGAAAATCCTGCTACTTTGACTTTACTTTTTTCATTGTGTTAAGGATCCATGAAACACTACTGAGGCACTCTGCACTGGTCTTTGAAGGAAAGTAGGTAACAAATGAGGTTTTCTAAACAGCAGATGCCTGTAACCCAGTCCTCACAGGGTCTGACTGAGCAGTTTTGAAAGATGTCTGTGCTTCAGGATTTTTAATATGCTCTGCTAATGAATGTATAATGCAACTAGGGTCAATAGCTAGCAAGACATTTTTCCATTCTCTTTCACTGTTTTCCTCCAAAAACTGTTCAGGGCTCTGAGCAGTATGTTATATTGGTGCACATAAATGCTTCCTTTCACAAAGAGTTTGGGTACGTAATACCAGATATCTTAGGCAGGAAGAATGTACTACAGAATAAATTCGACGAAGTCTCTTTCCTGTTTGCCTGGCTGTTAACTGAGGCAAAAGAGAGTCTCATACAGGGCAAGGAGGGATATCCTGCCAACCCTGCAGCCAACCCTGCTTCAGTGTTATCTAAGGAGTTAAAACATGTCTGAAAACAACCAATGGTCATCCTCCCTTTGAAGTTGACAGCTGGAAAAGATTTAAAAGGCAGCCTAGGCAGAATGTTTGCAGTAATTTAAAGCTCCCCATTGGAAAAAAAACATCTCAGTGACAATGGTGTGAATTTGCTGAAAGAGTAACAACAACAAAAAATTAACATCTGGCCTGTTTTTCCGAAGCCATAAAATAGAAACATCACTACCAGAAAAGATGATGGAGCTTGGCAGGTAAAGAGGGTGTAAAAAAAAACCAAACCTGAAATGGAGAAAATAGAATAGAAAATGAATCAGGGAAATGCAAATTGGTGATAGTAGTGATAGTGGTGGTAGTGAGGACATTAAGAGAGCAATAAAGCCACCATTTATTGAGTTCCTACAATGTACCATGTATTCATTTTTATTTATTCAAGAATTATTTATAAATAATTTATGTGAGGCAGTGTTTCTGGATGTAGGAATGTAGCAAGAAATAAAGATAAGCAAAATACCCAACTTCATGAAGCTAATATTCCAGTGGGGGGAATTTCTAATTATATCCAATCCTCATGACAGAGCTGCAAAGCAGGAATTCGTTACCCCAAATTTACAGGAACTTAAGAATCAAGAGTGTTAATTAGCAACTGTAATTCATGAATGGATCTTCCCAGATGACACTCATGGTAAAGAATCCAGCTGCCAACGCAAGAGACACAAGAAACTCAGTTTGATACCTGGATCAGGAAGAACCCCCTGGAGAAGGAAATGGCAACCTATTCTAGTATTCTTGCCTGGAAAATTCCATGGGCAGAGGAGCCTAGTGGGCTACAGTCCCTGGGGCTGCAAAGAGTTGGACATGACTGAGTGATGGAGCACAGTTNCAACGCAAGAGACACAAGAAACTCAGTTTGATACCTGGATCAGGAAGAACCCCCTGGAGAAGGAAATGGCAACCTATTCTAGTATTCTTGCCTGGAAAATTCCATGGGCAGAGGAGCCTAGTGGGCTACAGTCCCTGGGGCTGCAAAGAGTTGGACATGACTGAGTGATGGAGCACAGTTCATGAATACCTGTCAACTTACTGAATCAAGACATGTCAGAGGAGTTATTGTTTATACCTTTAGCCAAATATTATGTCTTTTATTGCAAATATGAAAGGGAGAGAGGTTAGATGCCTCTTCACAGTTAAGAGACCACTTGCTTGGGGACCAGAAGACCTGTGTTCTCATTTTCCCTCGGCTGTTAATCTATGTCATGATCTTGATTGAGTCCTTTACTTCTCTGAGTTTTGGTTCTGCAACTCTAAAGTAAGCAGTTGAACTAGATGAGTATTTCTCAAAACATGGAACTCAGGCAACCTTAGCACCACCTGGGCACTTGTTTGAAATTATCACAACATACCTCACATTACTAAATCAGAAACTCAGCTGGGGCCCAGAAATTTCTGTGGTTTTTTTTTTTTTCCATTTTTATTGGATGATAATTGCTTTCAGTTCAGTTCAGTCACTCAGTCATGTCCGACTCTTTGTGACCCCATGAATCGCAGCACGCCAGGCCTCCCTGTCCATCACCAACTCCCGGAGTTCACTCAGAGTCACGTCCATTGAGTTAGTGATGCCATCCAGCCATCTCATCCTCGGTCATCCCTTTCTCCTCGTGCCCCAATCCCTCCCAGGATCAAAGTCTTTTCCAGTGAGTCAACTCTGCATGAGGTGGCCAAAGTACTGGAGTTTCAGCTTCAGTATCATTCCTTCCAAAGAAATCCCAGGGCTGATCTCCTTCAGAATGGACTGGTTGGATCTCCTTGCAGTCCAAGGGACTCTCAAGAGTTTTCTCCAACACCACAGTTCAAATGCATCAATTCTTTGGCGCTCAGCCTTCTTCATAGTTGTATTGGTCTCTGCCGTACATCATCATGAGTAATTTGTGTTTCACAGCCCCTTTAAGTGTTTCTGGTATGCACTAAACTTTGAGAACACTGGATTGAATGATCAAATGTAATAATTAAGAATTTAAGAATTGGAGGCTGTCCAAGATGGCAGTGTAGGAAGACTCTGAACTAACCAACTCCAATGGACATGTCAAATCTACTGCTTCATATAGAAACTGTTACCTCTCAAAAATAACTGATAGCTAGCTGAGCAACAATTCCACAACAGAAGATTAAATGCCCATGCCAAGATGGGAAGGAGGGAAAGGGATGCAGTCTCATCAAAACCCCACCCGCAGCATGACAGCCCATGATAGAGATCTCACAGGTCTTCAGATACTCACTGAGTAGTAATGGATGTGAGCCCCACATTGTGCACCCCAAACCTTGTGACCAGAACTGGAGAGATTGGGCCCCCAAAATGCCTGGCTTTGGAAACCAATGAGGCTTATAACTAGGGGACCCAGAGGGCTTTGTGGCATCTGAGATATTTCTTTTTGAGGGGTTTATAGGTTATCTCACTCATCCTGAGATTTAGCACAAAGGCAGCAATTAGGGAAGTGCCTGGACTATACATGAAGGACATTCATTTGATAGTTTAAAGCATTTGCCAGTGGGGCAGGGATGAATTCCTTCAGGATTGAAGTGCTGGTGAACACCTTTCTTACATTCTCCCTTTACCTTGAAAATGCTGGTGGGTACATGTGAACACAGCCTCACTAAAGCCTTGCTCTAAAGCCACCACACGACTAAAGTCACTTAGCAGCAGCAGCAGCGATCTCATACATCACACAAGCCACAGATGCACCCTGCCCCCGTGCTCTTAATGGCTTTCTTAAAGCCATGGGTGTGTCTGGCCCCCCTGCTCGTCCTCCACACTAACGTGGTGGGCATGTCCCACCCCTCACACTCTTTCTCAACCTTGCTAATGCCACACACATGTTCCACTCCCACTGTTCCCTACCTGCATTTCAGATCTATGGGCATGCGCCTTACCCTCAGCACTGTCTCGAAGCATCACTAATGCTAGCAGGTAGGTGCAGTCCACACAAGGGACAACCCTGATCACCTGGCCCTAGTCCGGAGCATGCAGGCCCCACAGGACTGTAAAATTGGAATGACAGTCCTGGGCCTGCTGGCACACCCAGGATACTGCACAGACAGCAGGCTGAAACACACCCTGAGTCTGCCTGTAAAAATGGCCCCCTTACTTGTCCTGGAGCTTCAGCCTGAGGGACAGGCTTCAGGACTGCAGCATTTCTAGAGGTTACAGAGGCACTCTCACAGAATATAGGTAGAGAGATGCCATCCTTACAGAATCCCTTGGCCTTCTCACAGTTCTCTGATACCTTCTACACAGGACCTTATACACTCAGCTGAATAGCAACTGAAACCTAGGGAATACTTCCAGGTCTCCTGGTCTAGTAGTTAGCAGAGTTTACAATTGTAGTCCCCAGGACCGTATGTGTCTACATCTTTTAAAAGCTGCTGCCTGAGAAGCAGGCTTCTATTCACCCTGACAATAGATGCTGACTGAGACCCCTTCCACTGTAGCATGGACAGATCTTGGCGCACCCTTAACCACAGGGACCTATGAAGAATAAATGAGGCTGCTTTACAATGACAGAGGTTGGAGAGATGAGAGCTAGGGCAAGGTTGAACCATAGTTTACCCCCTACACAAGGTTATTCCTGAAAGAGTAGGAAAGCTAGCTATCCCACCTAGTGTATAAAAGCAAACACAGAGAGTTGAGCAAAATGAAGAAACAGAGGGATATGTTCCACACAAAAGAACAAGACAAATACCTCAGGAAAAGATCTTAAGGAAACAGATATAAGTAATGTTTGTTACAATATTAAAGATAAAGAGTTCAAAGTCATGGTCATACAAACGCTCAGTGAACTCAGGAGAAGAATGAATGAATACAGTGAGAACTTCAACAAACAGAGAAAACAAAAGAAAATATCAAATCACAACTGAAGAATATAATAACTGAACTGAAAAATACACTAGACAGGGTTCAGCAGTGGACTAGATGAAGCTGAAGAATGGATCAGCAGCACGCAGCACATGGCAGTGGACTTTCCCCAAACAGTAGCAAAGAGAAAACCTACATTTAAAAAGTGAAGATAGCGAGAGAACTGATAGGTAAACTCAGTAAAGTTGCAGGATATAAAATCAATGTACAGAAATCTGTTGTGTTTCCATACACCATAATGAATTATTCAGAAAATTAAGATAACCCCATTTGCAGATTGCATTTGAAAGGAAAAAAATACCTAAGTATAAACCTAATTAATGAAGGGAAAGAACTGTATTTTGAAAATGATAGGACACTGATGGATGAAACTGAAGGAGACACAGATAAATGGAAAAATAGTATGCTCATGGGTTAAAAGAATTAATGTTGTTAAAATAAATATACCACCCAAAGAAATCTACAGATTCAAGAAAATCTGTAATTCCAGTGCCATTTTTCAGAATTAATAAAAAATAATTCTAAAACTGGTATATAACCACAAAGACTGTGAGTAGCCAATATAGTCTTAAGAAAGAAGAACAAAATTAAATGTATTCCATGCCCTAATTACAAACTGTACTGCAAAGCTACAGTAATCAAAACAGTATGTTGTTGGCATAAAAATAGACAAATGAATGGAACAGAAAAGAGCACCCAGAAATAAACCTGCATGTATATAGCCAATTAATATTCAAGAAAGGAGCCAAGAATACCTAACAGTGAAAGAAGAATGTCTTCAATAAATGATGTTGAGAAAACTGGACAGCCACATGGAAAGAATGAAACTTGACCCTGTCTTGTGTATCACCATACACAAACAGTAACTCAAAGTGAAAATGAATAAATGAATGAATGAATATAAAAATGGATTAAATACTTGAACATAATACCTGATTCCAAAGAAGTCCTAGAATAGAACATAAGCTGTAACATCTTTGACATTGGTTTTGGCTTTGAATTTGGAGATCTTCAAAAGCAAAGGCAAGAAAAGCAAAAATAAATAAGTGGAACTACTTCAAACTAAAGAGCTGCTCTCCAGCAAAGGAAACCTTCAAAAAAAAAAAAAAGCAACCTGCTTCATATGAAAAACTATGTGCAAATCGTATATCCCTTAAGTAGTTAATATTCAAAATATATAAGGAACTCAATAGCAAAAAGGCAAACAATCTAAACAAAAATGGTCAGAGGATCTGAACATTTTCCCAAAGAAGACATGGCCAACAGACATGCAAAGGTGCTCAGCATCACCAATCATCAGTGGAATGCAAATCAAACCTCAATGGGTTATCACCTCACATAACGATTAGAATAGCTGTTATCAAAAGGCACAAATAAATGTTGGAGAAGATGTGAAGAAAAGAGAACCATCGTACCCTATTAGTGGGTTTGTAAATTGATGCAGCAACTATGGAAACTGTACGGAGGTTTCTCAAAAAATTAAACATAGAACAACCATGTGACCCAACTTTTCTACTTGTAAGTATATATCTGAGGGAAATGAAATTACTATCTTGACATGATATCTGCATCCCATGTTCATTACAGCATTATTTACAATAGACAAGCTATGGAAGCAACCAAAGTATCCACTGAAAGATGAATGTAAAAGAAGATATGGTACCATACTATGGGCTACTGCTGCTGTTGCTGCTGCTAAGTCGCTTCAGTCGTGTCCGACTCTCTGTGACCCCATAGATGGCAGCCCACCAGGCTTCCCTGTCCCTGGGATTCTCCAGGCAAGTACAGTGGAGTGGGTTGCCATTTCCTTCTCCAATGGATGAAAGTGAAAACTGAAAGTGAAGTCACTCAGCCGTGTCCGACTCTTAGCGACCCCATGGACTGTGGCCCACCAGGCTATTCCATCCATGGGATTTTCCAGGCAAGAGTACTGGAGTGGGGTGCCATTGCCTTCTCTGCTACTCAGTCATAAAAGAAGGAAACCTTCCATTGCAACAATGTGAATGGACTTTGAGGGTATTACACTACATGAAATAATACAGAGACAGACAACTATCACTTGATTTCATTTATTCATGGAATGCAAAAAAACAAAACAGATGAACAAACAAAACAAAACATTTAGATAGAACAGACTGGTGGTTATCAAGGAGAAGGGTACAAGAGTGTAGGTAAAATGAATTAAGCAGTTCAATTGTTTGGCGTAGATGGTAACTAGACTTTTACCATATCGTTACTAGACTGTATGGTGATGGATGGTAACTAGATGGTGATCACTTTCAGGTCAGTACAGTTGCTCAGTATGTCTGACTCTTTGTGACTCCATGGACTGCAGCATGCCAGGCTTCACTGTCCATCATCAGCTCCCAGAGTTTGCACAAATTCATGGCCATCGAGTCAGTGATGCCATCCAACCATCTCATCCTCTGTCATCCCCTTCTCCTCCTGCCTTCAATCTTTCCCAGCATCAAGGTCTTTTCCAGTGAGTCAGTTCATTGTATCAGGTGGCCAAAGTATTGGAGTTTCAGCTTCAGCATCAGTCCTTCCAATGAATTTCAGGACTGATCTCCTTTAGGATGGACTGGTTGGATCTCCTTGCAGTCCAAGGGACTCTCAAGAGTTTTCTCCAACACCCCAGTTCAAAAGCATCAGTTCTTTGGTTCTCACTTTTCTTTTTTGTCCAGCTCTCACATCCATATGTGACTACTGGGAATACCATAGCTCTAACTAAATGGACATTTGTTGGCAGAGTAATGTCTCTGCTTTTTAACATGCTGTCTAGGTTTGACATAGCTTTTCTTCCAAGGAGCAAGCATATTCTAATTTATGGCTACATTCACCATCTGCATTGATTCTGGTACCCAAGATAATAAAGTCTGACACTTTATTATCTATTACTTTCATTTTTCCCGTCTATTTGCCATGAAGTGATGGGACCAGATGCCATAATCTTCGTTTTTTTGAATGTTGAGTTTTAAGACAGTTTTTTCCCCTCTCCTCTTCCACTTTCATCAAGAGGCTTTTTAGTTCCTCTTCACTTTCTGCCATAAGGCAGATGTCTTCTCTAGATCTGAGATCATTGATGTTTCTCCCAGTAATCTTGATTCTAGCTTGTGCTTCCTCCAGCCTGGCATTTCATATGATGTACTCTGCATAAAGTTAAATAAACAGGGTGACAATATACAACTTTGATATACTCCTTTCCCAATTTGGAACCAGTCTGTTGTTCCATGTCCAGTTCTAACTGTTGCTTCTTGACCTGCCTACTTATTTCTCAGGAGGCAGGCCAGGGAATCTAGTATTCCCATCTCTTTAAGAATTTTCCAGTTTGTTGTGATCCACATAGTCAAAGATTTTAACATAGTCAGTGAAGCAGTTGTATTTTTTATGGTATTTTCTTGCTTTTTCTGTGATTCAGTGGATGTTGGCAAATTGATCTGTGGTTCCTCTGCCTTTTCTAAACCCAGCTTGAACATCTGGAAGTTCTCGGTTCACGTACTGTTGAAACCTAGCTTGGAGAATTCTCAGCATTANCCGCCTGTGCTCACGTCTGTATGTCCATCTTCGCTGTCTCTGTTCTTGCCCTGCAAGTATGTTCATCTGCACTATTTTTCATTCTGCTGCACGTTTTGACTTGTGTTCTAAAATATTTTTTGATTCTATCTCACTGTAAGTCCTTTCATCCCTGTCCAGGCCAGTCTCTTCACAGTCCTCTGTACAGGTTCACTTCAAGGATAGACTTGCTCATTCTGTTTCTCCTCCCTGGAATGTTAGTTATCCTCCACACACGTGCTACCCCATTTCTCATGCTAAACACAAGTTTGTCCTCCCATAGGGTACTTTATTCAACTATTCCACCCTAAAGAGATGTCTCCTCTCTTTTAACCTCCACTTTCGATTCTATAACTTAATGGTTCTCCTGAGCAATTCCTTGGAATTCCACTGTGAATTGAATAAACAAGCCTTTTCCTTTGCACTACATGTAAGCTAATAGCAAATTTCTGGGTTACCCAGAGCAAGGGTAAAGACTTCACAGTAAACATTTTTGTCTGAGGTTCATTTATTTTTGTTGCTGTATAAACTTTTCTTTTTTGGGGGGGGGTATAGTTGATTTACGGTATTGTATTAGTTTCTGAGCTTCATGTCTGTCTCCATTTTATATTCCAAAATTTCTTTTTGTACACATATATATCTTTTCTTTATCATACTGTTCTAATATAGCTTTAATTTTTGTGTTCTGTATATTTTAGTAGACCACATATTAAGGAGTATGCAAGTTGAAACACAAACAAATGGATACTAAATATAACTGTCAGAAATCTTCATTTTGCAAGTGACAAAATATAACTGACCTTAAACTGGCTTAACAAACAAAGAAAATATGTTGAGTTGTGTAGGAAAAAAAAGCCAGAAGTCTTGCAAGAAGCTTGATTCAGAAGTTCAAATTATACCACCCAAAGCGTGACTTCACAGGTGACTCTTCTGTGTTCTGCAGGGTAAGCTTTATCCTCAGACCTCACAAAAGTGGGCTCTGGACTTTCCAACCTCTTTCCTCATGAAAGAGCAAGGGAACCATGCATTTAAAGCACCCACACCACTAAATTCACAGAAGGAAGATTTCTTATTCCTGTTTATGTAGGATAGACAAGATCATTTTCTCTCCAGAAATATGTCTCTTATCTCATTTTTTTCTAATAGGATCGTATATCTTTTTAAAATTTAATATATAATTATTTTAATTTTTTAACTTTATTATTTTTTATTGAAGTATAGCTGATTAACAATGTTGTAGTAGCTTCATATTGACCACAAAGTGACTCAGCATTACATACACATGTATCCATTCTCCCCCAAATTCCGATCCCATCCATGCTGCCACATAACATTGAGGAAAGTTCCCAGTGATATACAGTAGCTCCTTGTTGGTTATCCATTTTTAAATATAGCAATATGTACATGTTGATCCCAAACTCCCTAACTGTTCCCATCCCGTGATAACTATAAGTTCTTTCTCTAAGCCTGTGAGTCTGTTTATATTTTGTAAATAAGTTCATTTGCATCATTTCTTTTTAGATTTTGCATATAAGGGCTATCATATGGTATTTCTCTTTCTGTGTTTGACTTACTTCACTTAGTATGAAAATCTCTAGGTTCATTCATGTTGCTGCCCTTGGCACGATTTCATTCTTCTTTATGGCTGTGTAAAATTCCTTTGTGTATTTGCACCACACCTTCTTTATCCATTCCTCTGTGGATGGGCATTTACATTGCTTCCATGGCTTGCCTATCATAAACAGTGCTGCAGTGAACAATGGAGTGCATGTATACTCCCGTGCCATGTTTTTCTCTGAATATTTACCCAGGAGTGAGATTAAAAAGTCATATGATAGGTCTTTCTTTAAAGGCAAATTATTTAGCTGCAAGAGTTTTACCATAAAATCTGGCTTAATGTGGAGGATGGATGATTTTACAAAAGAACTTTACTTAACTTTTACCAAGTTGGAGTTTGAAGTGTAGTGGCTCAAAACTTAATCGTCCCCTATTTGAGGAGTTTTGTACATAATTTCTTTAAATCATTTCTAGGTGTCAGCAATTTCCCTGCAAGGAGATGTCAGTCTCTGCCACTGAAAAAAATCAGTCTTGGGCTTTCTTTGTAGGTTTGGCATTAGCCAGCTACACTAGGCTTCCGACTGGTTCCCCTCCTACCTGCCCGTGGCTGCTGTTGTAATTGATATGGTAGCTCACTTGTACAGCTGGACTTGATGCTGTCCCTCATCACCATAAAAGGAGAACCAGAGGATTGCTCTCAGGGATTAATATGTGCAGTGGGAGAACAGGTTTAATAGAAAGTTGACTCCTCAAGGGATATCTGGGTACTTGCGAATGAGATCAGATAATTCGCAGTGGGAGATTGGGGCTGGAAGATAAATGGTACCTTCCTTGTACTTTGTCAAGGTTGTACTAGGAATATTTTCTATGTCCATATATACCTAGGACCTTGGAATCAAGAATGGGATGTAGAGCAACTGAGTTAAGAACTGCATTAGAGTTTCTTCATGCTGTACTAGTAGAGATAGCCTAAGTAGTGTGAGTAACAGATAATATTGCCAGATTTAGAAATACAAATATAGCACCTTCTGTTGAATTTGAATTTCAGATGAAAAACATTTTTTATATAAGTATGGTGTATGCAATATTTATAGTAGTGGTACTGGTATTATTATAGCAAGCAGTTTAGTCAAGGCTGTCATTGAGTTTTTATACATCTATCTTGTGCTCTGCTTAACAACTTCCATAATGTTTCCATCTTCATGGGAATCTAAGGTGAAATGGAATCTTGTTTCCACCGCTTATTAGTTATGCTGCCTTATGTAAGTCCCTAAATTCATTGAGGTGTAGCTTTATTTTCTACAAAACAGAGGAAATAATAGCTCCTACTTCACATGAGATTGTGAGAATTAAGTCCTATACAGTATATAAAGGTTTAATTTAGAGCCTGGCATACAGTATCCTCTCAATAAATAATCGGTGTAAAGTTTGAAGATAAGTATTTGCAGTTATTCATAGAAGCCTTTTAAATTCTGTGTAATAATTCACTTCCCTTTCTCAATGCAAAGTGGGAACCAACACACACCAAAAAAATCAAAATTTAATGAGGAAACCTTTGACTAGTACTGAGTTCTTCACTCTGAATATTTACTTAGGTGGTGCTAGTGGTAAAGAACCCACCNCTTTGTCAAGGTTGTACTAGGAATATTTTCTATGTCCATATATACCTAGGACCTTGGAATCAAGAATGGGATGTAGAGCAACTGAGTTAAGAACTGCATTAGAGTTTCTTCATGCTGTACTAGTAGAGATAGCCTAAGTAGTGTGAGTAACAGATAATATTGCCAGATTTAGAAATACAAATATAGCACCTTCTGTTGAATTTGAATTTCAGATGAAAAACATTTTTTATATAAGTATGGTGTATGCAATATTTATAGTAGTGGTACTGGTATTATTATAGCAAGCAGTTTAGTCAAGGCTGTCATTGAGTTTTTATACATCTATCTTGTGCTCTGCTTAACAACTTCCATAATGTTTCCATCTTCATGGGAATCTAAGGTGAAATGGAATCTTGTTTCCACCGCTTATTAGTTATGCTGCCTTATGTAAGTCCCTAAATTCATTGAGGTGTAGCTTTATTTTCTACAAAACAGAGGAAATAATAGCTCCTACTTCACATGAGATTGTGAGAATTAAGTCCTATACAGTATATAAAGGTTTAATTTAGAGCCTGGCATACAGTATCCTCTCAATAAATAATCGGTGTAAAGTTTGAAGATAAGTATTTGCAGTTATTCATAGAAGCCTTTTAAATTCTGTGTAATAATTCACTTCCCTTTCTCAATGCAAAGTGGGAACCAAAACACACCAAAAAAATCAAAATTTAATGAGGAAACCTTTGACTAGTACTGAGTTCTTCACTCTGAATATTTACTTAGGTGGTGCTAGTGGTAAAGAACCCACCTGCCAGTGCAGGAGATATAAGAGACATAGGGTTGATCCCTGGGTCGGGAAGATCCCCTGGAGGAGGGCATGGCAACCCACTCTAATATTCTGGAGAATTCCATGGACAGAGGAGCCTGACAAGCTGCAGTCCATAGGGTCACACAGAGTTGCACCCGACTGAAGCAACTTAGCATGCATGAGCACACAGGAAGCATGNAGACATAGGGTTGATCCCTGGGTCGGGAAGATCCCCTGGAGGAGGGCATGGCAACCCACTCTAATATTCTGGAGAATTCCATGGACAGAGGAGCCTGACAAGCTGCAGTCCATAGGGTCACACAGAGTTGCACCCGACTGAAGCAACTTAGCATGCATGAGCACACAGGAAGCATGATGGATGCTGATGATGGGGTTAAAAGCATGTACCCTCGCTCTGGTTCACATGGATCACAGAACAGTGAAGGGAATCTGTGAGAAAACAGCTGGTGCCTGTGGAATTTAAAGGGTTCAGTCAGAGGCTAAGTTCATTTAAACCTTCATAAACAATTTCTCTCCAAAGAAGATGAAAACTTCTGAGGGAGCATTTTAACTTTAATGCCTTTCACAATACAAGGAATGTTGTTGTTTGGTTGCTAAGTCGTATCCAACTCTTTTGAGAGTGACGAAAGAGGTACACAATAGATGTTTGCTAAAGGAGAGGGAATATTAGATAAGAACTGTTTTCTATCCCTAACTGGAGAGAATTTTGTAGCTTCCAAAGAAGGTGGAGATCTATAAAACTGGGATTTATCTTCTGTCAATAGGGTGACCGTATATTAATATTTTTTTCTGCCAACTGGAGCACTTTTGGAAGAGTGAAAGAGAGTGCTAATAGCAATCGGGCACAACGGACATATACTGAATCTTTCACAGGCAGGCAGGACATCTCTGTACCCTAGCTGCAGATTTCACCTGGCAGCCAGGGGCTGAAAAGTATGAAGCACTCCAGGTACAAATATGTATTCTCACCTTGAACATGTATTGGGTTGGACAAAAAGTTTGTTCTGATTTTTCTATAGCATCTCATGGGAAAAATCCTAATGAACTTTTTGGTCAAGACATATAATTCAATTTAAGCAGAGAATGAAGGATTACAGGTATAATTTTTACCATGATCTGAGCTGTGTCTACCACACCTGAAATTAGCATTTGTTTTAATTCTTCTGATGGTCATTTAATCATCTTCAGATAATACCCTGGGACTGTACCATATAATCTTAGTATATCAATTCCAGAAACAGCTTAGAGGTCATATGGTCTTGTTTCTTACTTGTTCCCAGTGATGCAGCTGAGAAAGAGTGAAAAGAATACTGGGCTTCACCATAAGACTGCTTTCCCTATTTGTCCATTACACTTCAATAAAGCTAAAAACAAACAAGAAAGACTGCATTCAAATCCTCTTTCTCTAATGTGGATGTCAAACTATGGCCCAAGAGACAAACCCAGTCCAAAACATGTTTTGCAAATAAAATCTCATTGGAATATGCCAATTCATTTACCTATTTTGTGTGACTGCTTTCCAGCTCCAAGAGAAATTGGAGAGTTTCAATTGGAGAAATTGGCAGAATTGAGTACTTGAGACAGAATGTATATCCTGTAAGACCTAAAATATGGTCTAAACCTTTACAGTAAAAATTTATAAATCCCTGCCTTAATCTAGTTATAAAGGCCATCTTTCCACCTCCTTTTCTTTTGACTCCTTCTCTTCCCCCTTCTAGCTACTGGTCATTGAATACTGCACACCAAACAGTAAGCTAAGTGCCCCATGTGCTTGGTTTTGCTAAATTATCACAAAATGCTGGAAAGGGAGAAGTAATATGTGTGGTAGTTAGAATGCAGACTCTAGAAGCTGACTGTGTGCTTTATATCCTGATTTCATTAGCAGCCAGCTCCAAGAACCTTATCTAGTTATTTGAACTTCCACATCCATAAGAAGCAGGCCCTTTAATTAGTCCACATTTCATGCGAATTCACTTCAGTCCTATCTGACTCCTGCGACCCCACAGACTGCAGCCCACCAGGCTCCTCTGTCTATGGGATTCTCTAAGCAAGAATGCTGGAGTGGGTTGCCATTCCCTTCTCCAGAGGATCTTCCCAACCCAGGGACTGAACCCACATTTCTCATGCCTCTTGCACTGGCAAGTGGATTCTTTATCACTAGCACCACCTGGGAAGCTGATAAAATTGAGGCTTTCAAAGATTATATTTCAGAGTTAACATTGGAACTCAAAGCATTCTGCCTCCAGGACATATGTTCTTAAACAGTATTATACTGTCGATATGAAGGCAAAATGATACACTAGGTATTAAATGCTGCCTGGAAAAAATATCAAACACACCGCCAATATGAGGAGCCCACTGTAGTCATTCCTGGGTAATTATTTTTTTTCTCCTCTATTCAGTCAAGGCAATCCCACCTTTGGGGATTGATTCCACACCAAATTAACTTGTAATCTTAGGTTATTTTTCACTGTTGCTCAGTATTAAGTGTTGATGACAATAATGATCACTAGAGTAACTTGCCTCCAGATTCTATTCTTCTTGTTGCCCTAATTTGGTGATAGAATTTTCAAGTTGGTTTGCCATCTGCATCTCTTTTCCTTTGCTGTGAGCCATTTTCTTGCCTGAATTGGATTTATTTCACCGAGTATAAAAAACAATCTGATTTACATTGCTTTAAATTGCATCTTTACCCAAGCCTGCGCCCAGCATTTGGATAACACTAATTGGAAGGATTATTTATAATAAGGATGAATGTGGGGAGGCCACCAAATGTGTTTACCTGTTGATAGAATAATTATGCCATTCATAATTTCTTTAGACCACAGTCTGTGAATAATGTGTCAGGGTTTTAATGATACCCTCTTTTTACTAAATAAATCGTAGTATTGGGGGCAGTGAATTGTAGTTTACACTGGTAGAACTAAATCATTTGACACTTTGATCAATCACTTTCCCCCTGGGTGACTAAAAGTAGCTTTCTTTAATTGCAATATGCTTGCACACCTGAGGTGGAGGCTACATATTGCTTGCCTTCTGCTAGCTATCATCACTAAAATTAAAAATGGAAAGGGAGCATGCAAGGCCTAATCACTTCCTCTATCCCCTGGCTGAAACAACATGTTTCTGGAGGCCAGTATTCTGTTTCTTCCAGAACAAAGGAAACCACCAATTTAGTGGAAACAACAAACTTGCTGAGGATAGGAAAATAGTCAATGAATTGAAATTATTTCATATTTGTCAACTCATCATTTTGGGTCAAGGAGTTATAGCTCAAGGTTGAATCACCAGTATGCCAAACACGTAAATAAAGGGATGCAGAGTGTATCCATAAAACAGTTTTTCTGCTGGACTTTACACTTGCATGTCTTAGTATTCAGAGAAAGACACAAGGGTGTTCATTCCTATGCAGATTTATGCAGTTCTTTCTTTGTACAGTTACCTCCTCCTCCTCAGAGCCTCAGCCTCTCTGAAATTTTACCTCTTTGTCCTTAATTTAGCAAGGTATCCCTGCTGTATCTTTGCTTAGGATTCTTTTGCCAATAAAGGTCAGGGAAGTACTTCCAAGCAGAAATCTGACTCCTCAAATGTCCTTTATATGTTTGCCTTCTTTTGGGGAGTTTCTGATACATAGTTTTTTAGAACAGTTATTTTATATATGTTGTCCAGTTTTCTAATTTACGATGGGAGGATGAAAATCTTCAGATCAATATTATTCATAAACGTAGGTGCAGAATTGCTTTTAAAAATACTAGCAAGTCAAGTAAACAGTACATGCAAAGGATATTATACCACAACCAACAAACATCATCCCCCAAATGCAAGGTTGGTTTAAAATACAAATATCAATCAGATTGTGATTGACTATATTAGGAAAATGGAGAAAAAACTTTAAAGAAAATTTAATACCATTATATGGTTTAAAAAACTCAGATCATTAGGTATAGAAAGAACTTCAACAATTTTAAAAGGACAATGCAAAAAGACAGTCTTTAATATTATACTTAATAATGAAAACAAGCAAGGCTCCAGTAGTCATTATCTCTATCTGTGCTTTATTGCATGCCTCACAAAACAGTAGGGCAAGGGGAACTTTTATAAATATATATGAGAGTGAGGGAAGGAAAAAGGGAGGGAAGGAGGGGGGGAGAGAGAGAAAATGAATGTATAGTTACAGAGAGATGGGTTGATCTTGGCTGAGTGTAGAGTTAGTGATGTAGAATGGACTCAGAGGCAGTTGTTGTTCAGTTGCTCAGTCGTGTCTGACTCTTTGTGACCCCTGGACTGCAGCACACAAGGCTTCCCTGTCCTTCACCATCTCCTGGAGCTTGCTCAAACTCGTGTCCACTGAGTCAGTGATGACATCCAGCCATCTCGTCCTCTGTGTCCCCTTCTCCTCCTGCCTTCTGTAGTGATGTTAGGAGATAATGTACCGAGAAACAAAATGATAACCAAGGAGAAGACATTGAAGAATTCCTTATAGTTGCAGGATATTCCAAAATTAGAAACCTAGGAGTAATGCTTGTCTCTTCATCTTGTTTCAGTTCTATAATTATAATAGTGATGTCCTGACAATACCAGTTTAAATCTCCTTAGTTGGAATTCCCATCTTATTTTGCCCTGAACATTGTAATCACAGCCTTTAGTATTATATCATCTCCTGGTTCATTAGGGGAACGAATCCTAATCGATTGTCTATTATCTATAATTCATCCTGAGTACCGTTTCTAAAAAGCAAATATAATCATGCTGTTCTATTTTTAAAATTGTTAATAGTTTTCACTTCCCTTTAACAGGGACCAAACACCACACATTATCTTTAGAGCTCTTCAGAACTTGGTCTCATCCTCACAAACCTTTTGCCAGTTTTCTGTATGCCCCTCACTCTGACTTCTTAAATTCCTTGACAGTATCAGGCACTCTAAAGAATAGCCTGTAGGCTCCTCTGTCCATGGAATTCTCTAGACAAGAGTACTGGACTGGGTAGCCATTCTCTTTTCCAGAGGATCTTTCCAATCCAGGCACAGAACCAGGTCTCCATCTGAGCCACCAGGGAAACCCTCTAAAGACCACTCTCCCTCATATCCCACAATTCAGTTTACTTCCCTAATTTATCCTTATAATTGAGCATCAGCTTGATGTCACTCCCTCTGGGACACCCTCAAGTATGGGGCAGGGTTTTCTACTTTGTCTGCTCTCATAACACTGTATACTCTTCTCTGAAGGTACTTTTCATACCACAACTGATTGTTTCATTGCTGTTTTCTCCATTTATCTCCTATGAGGACAGGTATTGTCCTTTTTGCTGAGCACTATGGCACCCCACTCCAGTACTCTTACCTGGAAAATCCCGTGGGCAGAGGAACCTGGTAGGCTGTAGTCCATGGGGTCGCGAAGAGTCAGACACAACTGAGCGACTTCACCTTCGCTTGTCACTTTCATGCATTGGAGAAGGAAATGGCAACCCACTCCAGTGTTCTTGCCTGGAGAATTCCAGGGACTGGGGAGCCTGGTGGGCTGCCGTCTATGGGGTCTCACAGAGTGGGACATGACTGAAGCGACTTAGCAGCAGCAGCAGCATGCTTGACAGAGTGAATATACTAATTATGTAAATGTTATCTATTTTATACATAGTATCAATAGTGTATGTATGTCAATACTAATCTCCCAATTCCTCCCACTGCCCCACCTTTCATCCTTGATGTCTGTCAATAAGATCATCTATTTTCTAGATTTTTCCAAATTTCCACATATGTGCATTAATGTACAATATTTTTTTCTCTTTCTGACTTTCTTCACTCTATATGGCAGTCTCTGTGCCCATCCACATGTGTACAAATGACTCAATTTCGTTCCTTTTGTGGATAATATTTCATTGCATATGTGTACCACGTGTTTTTTTTTTTTAATACAAATAGAGAATTTTACTTAAAAATATCTGATACAGTTAGGCATTAAATGACAGAGGAAAGTCATTTATTTATTAACTGAATACAAATAAAGGCTATACCATGTTCAGGGAATTAAAGCTACCACAATGAATACACCAGACAAGGCCCCATTCTCTGTGTAATATGGAAATATGCATATGCCAACTATATTCTGGGCACTCTGCTGCTGCTGCNATTATGTAAATGTTATCTATTTTATACATAGTATCAATAGTGTATGTATGTCAATACTAATCTCCCAATTCCTCCCACTGCCCCACCTTTCATCCTTGATGTCTGTCAATAAGATCATCTATTTTCTAGATTTTTCCAAATTTCCACATATGTGCATTAATGTACAATATTTTTTTCTCTTTCTGACTTTCTTCACTCTATATGGCAGTCTCTGTGCCCATCCACATGTGTACAAATGACTCAATTTCGTTCCTTTTGTGGATAATATTTCATTGCATATGTGTACCACGTTTTTTTTTTTTTTAATACAAATAGAGAATTTTACTTAAAAATATCTGATACAGTTAGGCATTAAATGACAGAGGAAAGTCATTTATTTATTAACTGAATACAAATAAAGGCTATACCATGTTCAGGGAATTAAAGCTACCACAATGAATACACCAGACAAGGCCCCATTCTCTGTGTAATATGGAAATATGCATATGCCAACTATATTCTGGGCACTCTGCTGCTGCTGCCGCCGCCGCCAAGTCACTTCAGTCATGTCCGACACTGTGTGACGCCAAAGATGGCAGCCCACCAGGCTCCCCTGACCCTGGGATTCTCCAGGCAAGAACACTGGAGTGGGGTGCCATTGCCTTCTCTGGACACTCTTCTAGGCACTAGAAATAAAACAAAGGATAAAACAGAATAACCTCTTTCTAGTCTAGTCAAGGCTATGGTTTTTCCAGTGGTCATGTATAGATGTGAGAGTTGGACTGTGAAGAAGGCCGAGTGCTGAAGAATTGATGCTCTTGAACTGTGGTACTGGAGAAGACTCTTGAGAGTCCCTTGGACTGCGAGGAGACCCAACCAGTCCATTCTGAAGGAGATTAGTCCTGGGTGTTCATAGGAAGGATTGATGCTGAAGCTGAAGCTCCAGTACTTTGGCCACCTTATGCGAAGAGTTGACTCATTGGAAAAGACTCTGATGCTGGGAGAGATTAGGGGCAGGAGGAGAAGGGGACGACAGAGGATGAGATGGCTGGATGGCATTACCAACTCGATGGACATGAGTTTGAGTGAACTCCAGGAGTTGGTGATGGACAGGGAGGCCTGGTGTGCTGCGCTTCATGGGGTCGCAAAGAGTCGGATACGACTGAGCGACTACACTGAACTGAACTGAGTATACAAGAAAATTAATAATCAAGAAGATATCAAGCCCTGGTAAGCACATGCAGAAAAATGATAAAATGGTTGCTGTGAAAGAGAGTAACTCTAGTGGCAGTGACCCTAAGAAACTTTTCTGAGAAAGGGACATGTACTCTGCTGCCAAAAAGCTTAGGAGAGCCCTGACCTCAGTATCTTGAATAAGTGTCTTTAAGACAAAGGCCTTATTGTGGGAACAGGCAATGATTGTTCAATGAGATGAAGGAATTGACACTTAATAAGCAGCTGTCTACCAGTCCACATGCTAAGTTATTAACCTATGTTCTAAGTTATAGCATATTCTTCATTTGAATAGAATACCTGAATTCCCAGTAAAACTGTTAACCTATAAGACATGGAGTAATGATTAGTCCTTATAAGGAAGAATGTTTGTGTATCTAAGTATCAGATCTATCATGTCATGGTGATACAACAGATAGCTTAGCTCTCCTCAGCTAGACACATTAAAGCTGAATGAGGAAGTAGAAGTGAGCTCACTATATGGCTGTCTGCACATACAGTGGGTATAATTTAATAGTGATGCCTCAGTGCCTTTCAAAATGGCATCTCACTTATTCTAAAAAAATGAAATAGATAGCAAGCTGTCGTAGGCAGTACGTCAAGATACTTTATAGAGCCAAAGAAAGGCATAAAACAAAACAAACCGCTACCAAAAATTCACTGACATATAAAAGAAATAGTCTGCTTTGAACTGCATTTTCTCTGGTTCTCTGATTCAGTGTTCTTCTTTCCCAAATGTGGTTCTTCTTGAGATGTTAAAACCCTGTGGAGAGGTGACGGCATTTTCAGCTCTTTATTCCAGACTTCACGATCTTTTGTTACGTCTAATTTTTACTTTATATAGATGCAGCAATTGTGAGTTTAACTTTGCAATAGTAGGTTAGAAAACTCCAGGTAGGATGAGAACTTGATTTTGGATCAATCACATTAGCTAAGTACTTGAATGCGTAGGTGACTACAGTTAAAAATACTGATCTAAACATTGCCATATGTTTCCTGCCATCCTAAATGCAAAATGATCAGAATACAATTTCTGTTTGATACATAGTGATACTTCAGAGTTGGAACCAACCTAAAAACAGAATGATCAAATAAATATGGGGTTGAATTTAGACCAAGGGATGTTTTCAAATATACAGGTGTTCATAGGATTCAAAAATTGGCAAAAGTTGTAGATGAGGAGGTTTATTGAAAGTGAGAGATGGGGTTTTAGACTATTGACAGGGATATACTAGCATGCTTAACATGATCACTTATTAAACATGTAGATAGATGATGTAGACATGGATGAAAAAACCTCTGGTCTAATGAAGTAGATTGAATGAACATGGTTATGCTTGTTATTTCTCAAAAAATATCAGCAGAAAAAAAATGACAGTGAAAAAAATAGAGATAAGTCTATAAAGAAGAATGAAAGAGGAAAAGACCTCAGATGAGAGACAGCATGGCAAACAAAGGAGTAAAACAGCTGGAAGGATGGCAACAGAGTAGCAAAGCAAATGAAGCTGAAATTTCTGCCTAAAGTCAATTAGCAACTAGCTAGCTGCTGTCTTTGGGGTCGCACAGATTCNAAACTCATCCCACACCCCACTGTCTCTCATAGAAGCACACTCTTGCCTCAGGGCCCTTGTACTTGCTGTCCTCTTTGCCTGGAATGCCATATCCTAAGATATCTGCATGTTTCACTTTTTTACATTTAAGTTTTTGTTTAAAAACAAGCTTATCAATATGGTCTCCCCTGACCATACTTAAAATGTGTGTCTCTAGAGATGGACAGCCCAGATTTAAATGATGGCTCTGCCCATCTTCGCCAGTTCTCACCAGTAAGTTATTCAACATATCTTTTATCCATTTCTTTGACATAAAGCTTGTAATTCTACTCATCTATAAAATTTATGAGTTCACATGTGTATAGTGTTTGGAATGTGACCATTATTATGATTGTTGTTGTGCACTTACAGTTAACAGGAAAACGTTATTAGAAAAGGATGCACAGTTTCTGCTGCTGCTGCTGCTGAGTTGCTTCATCGTGTCCGACTCTGCGCAATCCCATAGACGGCAGCCCACCAGGCTCCCCCGTCCCTGGGATTCTCCAGGCAAGAACACTGGAGGGGGTTGCCATTTCCTTCTCCAATGCATGAGAGTGACAAGTGAAAGTGAAGGCTCTGAGTCCTGTCCAACTCTTCACGACCCCATGGACTGCAGCCTACCAGGTTCCTCTGTCCATGGGATTTTCCAGGCAAGAGTACTGGAGTGGGGTGCCATTGCTTTCTAGCAACATACATATCACAGGGTCTAAACAGAAGGATACATATTTTTTAAAGCAAAAATTCTTCACAAACCATGAGACCACCACACTAACTGTATCTGTTCACAGGTAAATTTTTGATCCATAGGGTACCTATTCTATTTTTCTAATTCAGTGAGTTAGGAGTGCTCCATTAGCAAATGGATGAAATCAAAATTGTCTTATGATGTGATACGCAACAAAGGTGACAGCAGGGTCCTTTTCATCTTCCTGAAATAGATGTTGTAATTAAGAAAACTTCTGAGATAAAAGTGAGCTACTCAAGATGTTCAGGTTATTTATTTACAGTGTAATTTTCTATCTGTCCTGCAAGACAACATGCTATGTTGCTTCTCACCTACATAGAAGCTGTATTTTTAAAACTCCAAAGCAAACATTGGTAAAAGGGACAAAATCACTGAATTTTATTTCAGATCCAAGAAATAGCTTTGGCAATTTCTCTTCACAAAGTTGATTAAATGAACTAGGTTATATTTTCTTTTATTTTCATTTGTGATGTTATATAGACAAGAGATGAGGGAGGGGGAAAAATGTCAAAATAACTCTTAATTTCTATTTTATTCATTAAAAATAATTTAAGCTGTTAATACACCCATTTGGAAAACCATGTAAGAAGTTCATCATGGATAAAAACTTAACTGTGAAGACTGTATTATGTGGTATACTGTTTTATTATTTATTGACTACATAGAAAAAAGTTAGGGGCAATATTTATGAAAAAGGGGACTTCACACCAGAGCAGAAGCTACTATTGTGATGTGAGTGTTGAACATAAGGGGAGATCAGAGCCCTGGAACAAGAGCAGGGGCTAATCCCAGTCACCATCCTAGATCATATATACTGTCCACCTATTTGACACAGTTTTGTTTATTTTATATAGGATATGCATATGGTATCATGCTGAGGAGAAATTACTGGTTTCCCTAGGTTCTCTCTAAACCAGGAAGTCCATGTCCTGCTACTAATTGATTTGTTTACCCAGGGCCTCCCCTACCCCCAGATTCTAAAAACTGTGTTTCCTTAGAATTGTCAGAGAATCATGTCCTCTACCTGCTGAATGACGTAATCTGGGGGAAAACAGAATGCTCATATGCATATGGCTTTAATTTATTATTTAAAATAGAGATGAAAAATGTCCTACATAAGAAAATAGCTCTCCCTGAAAGCTTGTTTATACATGAGGCCTTATTTTAGCCTTCTTTGTCCCTTAGCGTTTATTTCAATTTTGGGAACTGTGGAGGTCTTGCCATCAACATTAAGAGATGAAGCAACAGAAGCAGAAGTGATCCAATTGCAATTTTGTCTTAAAATCAACCTATGAAGTATATACTGCTGTGTCTCAATTTTGTCCTTGTGAAAATTTTAATTTAAAAATTCTCTCTGAGAGTTTGAACTGCTTTATACAGTTCCCAAGAGAAGTCCCCTCACCTATCTGGCCTTGGTTAGTGCTTTTGGATGTAATGAGTTTTGATGCCTAGCTTTCATTCCTTCAGCTGTTTGATAAATACTGTTTGAATACCAACTTTGCACAAGACACTGCTCAACAGAGAGAGGGAAGCTGGGACTGCATTATAGGCAATAGCATGGAAGCCCACATTAGCTATTCTGCTTTTGGTGATATTACGATGTATGTGTGTGCTCAGGTGTTTGTGCATATATATGTATTCAAACAGGAAGACCCTATTTGACTCAGGTTAGATTTAAATCCCTTATAATTGAAAGCTGTGCTCATGGGTTTTATAACCCTAGAAGGCAAGTTGCATGCCATAAAGTCATTCATGTAACACATATTTACTGAGTACATCCCATGTACCAGAATTCTAGACACAGATTGCAGCAAGAAAGAAACAAAATATCTAGGTTTTTGAATCTCACATAACAATTTATGTTAGCTTCTGCTGCTAAGGCAATTCAGTTGTGTTTGACTCTGTGTGACCACAGAGACGGCAGCCCATGAGTCTCCCCCGTCGCTGGGATTCTCCAGGCAAGAACACTGGAGTGGGTTGCCGTTGCCTTTTCCACTGCATGAAAGTGAAAAGTGAAAGTGAAGTCGCTCAGTCGAGTCCGACTCTTAGCCACCCCATGGTCTGCAGGCCACCAGGTTCCTCCGTCCATGGGATTTTCCAGGCAAGAGTACTGGAGTGGGGTGCCACTGCCTTTTCCGTAGCTTCTACTCCAAATAAATTTAAACAGTGGTGTCAACTTAGAGTTTGCACATGTAAGATCCAGTGATAAACATTCACAAAGTAAGAAGCTGAAGAGTGCTTAGCCACTTTTTTTCTCTGGGTCACTCATTTGTTCCTCTATTTAATATATTATTTTAACATATTTTATGCCTGAGTATTATGCTAAGAACTGAGCAAAAATGAGATGCATAAAACACAGCCCTTTCCCTTAAGATGTTTACTATAGAGTTTGGGAAACAGATGCTCAAATCAGTCCATTATATAAATAATGCAAGTTTTTTAAACATAAAAAATTTCAACCCCATATGCAATGAAGTAAAATTGAAACTGAAAACTGCAGTAAGATATTTTTCTTTATTTATCATATTTTATATTTTTATTAATTTATTTTAATTGGAGGCTAATTACTTTATAATATTGTGATAGTTTTTGCCATACACTGATGTGAATCAGCCATGGGTATACATGTGTCCCCCATCCAAAACCTCCTCCCACACCCCTCCCCATCCCATCCCTCTGGGTTGTCCCAGTGTACTGGCTTTGAGTGCCCTGTTTCATGCATCCAGTGTGGACTGGTGATCTATTTCACACGGTAATATATATGTTTCAATGCTATTCTTTCAAATCATCCCACCCTCACCCTCTCCACAGAGTCCAAAAGTCTGTTCTTTATCTCTGTGTCTCTTGTGCTGTCTCACATATAGGGTCATCATTACCATCTTTCTAAATGCCATATATATTTCTGACTTACTTACTCTATATAATAGGCTCCAGTTTCTTCCACCTCATTAGAACTGACTTATATGTGTTCTTTTTAAGAGCTGAGTAATATTCCATTGTGTATATATACCACAGCTTTCTTATCCACTCATCTGCCCATGGATATCTAAGTTGCTTCCATGTCCTAACTATTATAAACAGTGCTGCAATGAACATTGGGGTACACATGTCTCTTTCAGTTCTGGTTTCCTTGGTGTGTATGCTCAGCAGTGGGATTGCCAGGTAGTGTGGCAGTTCTATTTCCAATTTTTTAAGAAATCTCCACAGTTCTCCATAGTGGCTGTATTAGTTTGCATTCCCACCAACAGTGTAAGAGGGTTCTCTTTTCTCCACACCCTCTCCAGCATTTAGTGTTTGTAGACTTTTTGATAGCAGCCATCCTGACTGGCTTGAGATGCTACCTCACTGTGGTTTTGACTTGCATTTCTCTAATTATAAGTGATGTTGAGCATCTTTTCATGTGTTTGTTAGCCATCTGTATGCCTTCTTTGGAGAAATGTCTGTTTAGTTCTTTGGCCCATATTTTGATTGGGTCATTTATTTTTCTGGTATTGAGGTGCATGAGCTGCCTGTATATTTTTGAAATTAATTTTATTTATTTATTTTTTGAAGCATAATTGCTTTACAGAATTTTGTTGTTTTTTTCTGTCAAACCTCAACCTGAATCAGCCATAGGTATACATATGTCCCCTCCCTTTTGAACTTCCCTCCCACCTCCCTCCCCACCCCATCCTTCTAGGTTGATACAGAGCCCCTGTTTGTTCCCTGAGCCATACAGCAAATTCCCATTGGCTATCTATTTTGTATATGGTAATATAGGTTTCCATGTTACTCCTTCCATGCATCTCACCCTCTCCTCGCCACTCCTATGTCCACAAGTCTATTCTCTATGTCTATTTCTCCACTGCTGCCCTGTAAGTAAATTCTTCAGTACCATTTTTCTAGATTCTGTATATATATGTTAGAATATGATATTTATCTTTCTCTTTCTGACTTACTTCACTCTGTATAATAGGCTGTAGGTTCATCTACCTCATTAGAACTGACTCAAAGGTGTTCCTTTTTATGGCTGAATAATATTCCTTTGTGTATATATACTGCTGCTGCTGCTAAGTCACTTTAGTCGTGTCCAACTGTGTGTGACCCCATAGATGGCAGTCCACCAGGCTCCCCCATCCCTGGGATTCTCCAGGCAAAAACACTGGAGTGGGTTGCCATTTCCTTCTGCAATGCATGAAAGTGAAAAGTTAAAGTGAAGTTGCTCAGTCATGTCTGACTCTTAGCGACCCCATGGACTGCAGCTCACCAGGCTCCTCTGTCCAAGGGATTTTCCAGGCAGGAGTAGTGGAATGGGTTGCCATTGCCTTCTCCAGTATATATACTCCAACTTCTTGATAAAGAAGTCTCTTTATGGACATCTAAGTTCTTTCCATGTTCTAGCTATTGTAAATAGTGCTGCAATGAACAATTGGGTACATGTGTCTTTTTCAATTTTGGTTTCCTCAGGTTATATGTCTAGGAGTGGGATTACTGGGTCATATGGTGGTTTTATTCCTAGTTTTTTAAGGAATCTCCATACCGTCTTTCATTGTGGCTGCATCAATTTACATTCGCATCAACAGTGCAAGAGTGTTGCCTTTTCTGTGCTTGTGATGGGTCTGTTAAGAATTTTTATTTCTATTTCTTCCTGGTTCAGTTTTGGAAAGTTATACTTTTCTAAGAATTTGTCTGTTTCTTCCAAGTTGTCCATTCTATTGTCATATAGTTGCTGGTAGTAGTCTTTTATGATCCTTTGTATTTCTGTGATGCCTATTGGGATTTCTCCATTTTCATTTTGAATTCTATTGATTTGATTTTTCTCCCCTTTTTTCTTGATGAGTCTGGCTAATGGTTTGTCTATTTCATTTATCTTCTCAAAGAACCAACTTTTAATTTTGTTGATTTTTGCTATAATCTCTTTTATTTCTTTTCTTTTTAATCTATTTCTGCTCTAAATTTTATGAGTTCTTTCTTTCTACTAACCCTGAGATTCTTCATTTTTTCTTATTCTAGTTGCTTTAGGTGTAAAGTTAGGTTATTTATTTGATTTTTCTCCTGTTTCTTGAGGTAAACTTGTGTTGCTGAGTCTTCCCCTTAGCACTGCTTTTACTGAATCCCATAGGTTTGGGGGTTGTTGTGTTTTCATTTTCTTTTGCTTCTATGCATACTTTAATTTCCTTTTGTATTTCTTCCATGATTTGTTGGTTATTCAGAAGTGTGTTGTTTAGCCTTCATATGTTTGTATTTTTAATATTTTTTTTTCCCTGTAGTTGACATTTAATCATATTGCATTGTGATCAGAAAAGATGCTCGAAATGATTTCAATTGTTTTGAATTTACCAAGGTTAGATTTATGGCCCAGGATGTGATCTATCCCAGAAAATTCCATATTCACTTAAGAAAAAAGGTGAAATTCATTGTTTTGGGGTGAAATATCTTAATAGATATTAATTAGGTCTAACTTGTCCATTGTATCATTTAACGTTTGTGTCTCCTTGCTAATTTTCTGTTTGGTTGATCTATCCATAGATGTGAGTAGGGTATTAAAGTCTCCCACTATTATCGTGTTATTGTTAATTTCCTCTTTCATACTTGTTAGCATTTGCCTTACGTACTGAGGTGCACCTAAGTTGGGTGCATATATATTTATAATTGTTATATCATCTTCTTGGATTGATCCTTTGGTCATTATGTAGTGTCTTTTGTCTCTTTTCATGGTCTTAATTTCAAAATCTATTTTATCTGATATGAGTATTGCTACTCCTAGTTTCTTTCAGTCTCTGTTTGCATGATATATCTTTTTCCAGCCCTTCACTTTCAGTCTGTGTGTTCCCCTTGGTTTGAGGTAGGTCTCTTGTAGACAGCATATATAGGGGTCTTGTTTTTGTATCCATACAGCCAGTCTTTGTCTTTTGATTGAGACATTTGACCCATTTTACATTTAAGGTAATTACTAATAAATATGATCCTGTTGCCATTTATGTTGTTGTTTTGGGTTCGAGTTCATAAACCTTTTCTGTGTTTCCTGTCTAGAGAATATCTTTTAGCATTTGTTGAAAAGCTGGTTTGGTGGTGCTGAATTCTCTCAGCTTTTGCTTGTCTGTAAAGCTTTTGATTTCTCCTCCATATTTGAGTGAGATACTTGCTGGGTATAGTAATCTGGATTGTAGGTTTTTCTCTTTCATGACTTTAAGTATGTCCTGCCATTCCCTTCTGGTTTGAAGAGTTTCTATTGAAAGATGAGCTGTTATCCTTATGGGGATTCTCTTGTGTGTTATTTGTTGCTTTTCCCTTGCTGCTTTTAATATTTGCTCTTTGTGTTTGATCTTCGTTAGTTTGATTAATATGTGTCTTGGGTGGTTTTGCCTTGGGTTTATCCTATTTGGGACTCTCTGGGTTTCTTAGAACTCTCTGGCTATTTCCTTCCCCATTTTAGGGAAGTTTTCAACTATTATCTCCTCAAGTATTTTCTCATGACCTTCTGTTTTGTCTTCTTCTTCTGGGACTCTTATGATTTGAATGTTGTGTGGTTTGACATTGCCCCAGAGGTTTCTGAGGTTGTCCTCATTTCTTTTAATTATTTTCTTCTTTTTTCCTCTCTGCTTCGTTTATTTCCATCACTCTATCTTCCACCTCATTTATCCTATCTTCAGTTGCACTTATTCCACTGTTGATTCCCTCCAGAGTGCTTTTGATCTCCTTTATTGCATTATGTGTTATTGATTGGCTCTATTTTTTTCTAGGTCCTTGTTAAACATTTCTTGCATCTTCTCAATCCCTGTCTCTAGTCCATTTATCTGTAACTCTATTCTGTTTTCAAGATTTTGGATCATCTGTACTATCATTATTATGAATTTTTTTTTCAAGTAGATTCCCTATCTCCTCCTCTTTTGTTTGGTTTGGTGGGCACTTATCATGTTCTCTTATCTGTTGAATATTTCTCTGCCTTTTCATTTTGTTTAGATTGCTGCTTTTGGGTTGCTTTTCCTGTGAGCTGAAAGTTTGTGGTTCCTCTTTATTGTGTAGCCTACTCCCTGTGGGTGGGGTTGGACTAATGGCTTGTTAAGCTTTCCTGGTTAGGGGAACTTGTATCTGTTTTCTGGTGGGTAGGGCTGGATCTCTTCTCTTTCAAGTGCAATGAAGTGTGCAGTAGTGAGTTTTGGGGTGTCTATGGATTTGGCATAGCTTTGGGCAGCCTGTCTTTTAATGCTCAAGGCTGTCTTCTTGCTTTGCTGGAGAATTAGTGTGGTAAGTCCTGCTCTGGAACTTGTTAGCTCTTGCATGGAGCTTGGTTTCAGTGTAGTTATGGAGGCTTTTGGGTGAGCTCTTGTCTATTAATGTTCCCTGGAATCAGGATTTCTCTGATGTTCTCAAGTTTTGGAGTTAAGCCTCTTGCCTCTGGCTTTCAGTCTTATTCTTATAGTAGCCTCAAGGCTTCTCCATCCATACAGCTCAGATGATAAAACATGTAGGTTAATGATGAAACAATTCTCCATAGTGAGGGACACCCAGAGAGGTCCACAGGGTTATATGGAGAAGAGAAGAGGGAGGAACAAGATAGAGGTAACCAGGAGGAGAAGAGGGGGAGTCAAAAGGGGAGAGAGCAATCAAGCCAGTAATCATACCCNCTTGTACTTGTTCTCAGGATATAAGGCCCCCTCCAATGCTTAGTCAATGTCTAGTACAGGGTTTTAATCTGTGGCACCTGTCATTTCCAGAGCAGCTCCCTCTTCTTTGTTTATTTTGACTTCCTCTGTTTGCAAGTCTCTTCAGTGTCTAATTTCCAGCCTTACACAAAGGGGCAAAGGTGATCACTTATTTAGGCTCACTTTTTCAGTTGTGTTGTGGCGAAGGAGGGACACTGCAAACAAACATTGCCAGTATGTGTGGGGAGTGCTCACAGTGTATGGAACATGCCCCGGCTCACAATGGCATGCACTTCCTCGGTCTACACTGCTCGGGCCCCAGGGTGCTCTGCAGGGGCACTGTCCAAAGCGGACCCTGTGTTTTGTGCATGTCCCAGATCTAAGGGGCTCAGATTCTCGGGTATTCCGCAAGGGCACAGACTTGGCTGGGCATGCGTTTTGTGCCCTTCCCAGGTCCGAGCAGCTCAGGTGACCAGCTGTTTGGAGAGCGCACTGTCCCAGCTGGGCAGTGCATCTTTATCACTTCCCTGGTCCCAGCCACTCAGTTTCCTGGGTGCACCACAAGAGCACCGTCTCAGGTGTGACGTGTGTCTCCTCTGGGGAACTGATTTCAGGCTGTGACCCTCCTGGCAGATGACAACTCTCCAGCATCCCAGGAAGATGTGGTTAGCAACTGGGAGCCTGCTCACCATTTGGTGGAGAACTCTGGTCTCTGAGGCTGAGACTGGAGTAGCCCCTTGACTTTTATCTCTGGCTGTNTCCTCTGGGGAACTGATTTCAGGCTGTGACCCTCCTGGCAGATGACAACTCTCCAGCATCCCAGGAAGATGTGGTTAGCAACTGGGAGCCTGCTCACCATTTGGTGGAGAACTCTGGTCTCTGAGGCTGAGACTGGAGTAGCCCCTTGACTTTTATCTCTGGCTGTTACATGCCTGCCTCTCTGCCTCTGGCAGGGTCGGGGTAGGAGCCTGCACACAGCTAGCTAGCTCTCCTTTGGTATTCACTCAATCCTTTGTTCTGTGAGCAGGCCAGGCTGAGTGTTAGAGTCTTTTGTGGTAAAGTTTTTTTTTTTTTTTTTTGTCTGACAATCGCACAGTTTGGGTTGCTCTCTCTTGTTACCTCCCTCAGATTGTCCTCAGGGCATTCAGGCCTGGTCCTTACCCTAAGCACCAATTATCCAGCCTGTGTCTCCCTGTCCAGCCCCTGGTCACTGGTGGTGAAGGCAAGCGTCTGGGCTACTTCTCCACTGGCAATTGCGTTTAGGCACATATTCTGTGGGTTGTTTTTTGTTTTTCCTGGTTATATTGCCCTCTGAGATTCCAAAACTCCCCACAGACCCACCTATGAGAGGGTTTCCTACTGTTTGGAAACTTCTCTTTCATGACTCTCTCCCCAGAATCGGTCTCTGTCCCTAAATCTTTTCTCTCTTTTTGTCTTTTGTATTTTGTCCTACCTCCTTTTGAACAGGATGGGCTGCCTTTCTGGGTGCCTAGTGTCTTCCACCAGCATTTGGAAACTGTTTTGTGGAAATTGCTCAGCATTCAAATGATATTTTGATGAATTTTGGGGGGAGAAAGTGGTCTCCCCAATCTATTCCTCCACCATCATGGGACCACCCCCCAAGATATCATTTCTTAATTTTCATATTTACACAGGTCCCAAAGTTCCAAAGCACACTCTTATAGAAGATACTGGGTGGTAATACCCTCTCTTTCATCTACTGAAGCTCAGTCACATTTAACTCCAGTTTATGAATTCAAAATGTGCCTAAAAACCACAATCTTTAGGCTTAGTAGCTTCAAAAGTCATGGTAAAAAAGTCAAGATCTGAAGTAGACCTTAATTGATAAATTGGTTATGTCTGAGTATTAAATTTTAAAATGCCTCCCCTTCTATCTTGTTGTTGTTATTCAGTTGCTGAGTTGTTTTTGACTCTTTGCAATCCCATGGACTGCAGAACGCCAGACTTCCCTGTCCTCCACTATCTCCCAGAGTTTGCTCAAACTCATGTCCATTGAGTTGATGATTCATCATTTAATATGTTAGTGTCTTGGATTCATTTAATAATCTATTTTTTTTGTTTTGCTTTCAGATTTCCTCCCTGTATTATAAAAGAGATTAAAGCCACTGAATTTGTGAATGTTAATGTGGCTCTTTAATTAGTAATATAATTTGTGTAACTAAACATACAAACTGAGCTTTATTTAAAGTGAAATGTGAAAAGCCATACTCATAGATATTGAAACCTAGCCATGTTTCAGTATGATGTTTTATTAATCACAAAAACTCTATTATATGGATTCTCTTTTCAAATTCTATTTTTAAACTAAAGAAAAAAAGAATCATTAGGTAATGTTTCCAATGTCTGGCTGCTCCTAAGTGGAAAAGCCAGCCCCAGCCTGACACCTTTCTGAAATTAATAAAGATATACATGTACTGAGTATTTACTATGTGCTCAGCACAGAGGTAAGATGCTTTGTGTGAACTGGCATGTAGTTATCACTTCAGTTCAGCTCAGTCGCTCAGTCGTGTCCGACTCTTTGCGACCCCATGAATCGCAGCTTGCCAGGCCTCCCGGTCCATCACCAACTCTTGGAATTCACTCAAACTCACGTTCATCAGGTCAGTGATGCCATCCAGCCATCTCATCCTCTGTCATGCCCTTCTCCTCCTGCCCCGAGTCCCTCCCAGCATCAGAATCTTTTCCAATGCGTCAACTCTTCGCATGAGGTGGCCAAAGTACTGGAGCTTCAGCTTTAGCATCATCCCTTCCAAAGAACACCCAGGGCTGATCTCCTTCAGGATGGACTGATTGGATCTCCTTCCAGGCCAAGGGACTCTCAAGAGTCTTCTCCAACACCACAGTTCAAAAGCATCAATTCCTCAGCACTCAGCTTTCTTCACAGACCAACTCTCACATCCATACATGACTACTGGAAAAACCATAGCCTTGATTAAATGGACCTTTGTTGGCAAAGTAATGTCTCTGCTTTTGAATATACTATCTAGGTTGGTCATAACTTTTCTTCCAAGGAGTAAGCGTCTTTTAATTTCAGGGCTGCCATCACCATCTGCCATGATTTTGGAGCCCCTGAAAATAAAGTCTGATACTGTTTCCCCATCTATTTCCCATAAAGTGAGGAGACCAGATGCCATGATTTTCATTTTCTGAATATAATAGTTCATATAGGCTAATCCTAAACTCCCAGTACTTGTCTCCCCCATTCTCCTTCCCCCTTAGCAACCATAAGTCTATTGTCTATGTCTATGAGTCTATTTCTGTTTCATATACATGTTCATTTGTTTTGTATTTTAGATACTACATGTAAGTGATATCATATAGTATTTGTCATTTTCTTTCTGACTTACTTCCCTTGGTATGATAATCTTTAGGTACAACCATGTTGCTGCAGATGGCATTATTTCATTCTTTTTAATGGTTGAGTAATAGTCCATTGTATAAACATACCACATCTTCTTTTTCCATTTTTTCATTCATGGATATTTTGGTTAGTTCCATGTCTTGACTCTTGTAAGTAGCACTGCAATGGACAATGGGATGAATGTGTCTGTTTGAATTATTGTTTTCTCTAGATACATGCCTAGGAGTGGGGTTACTAGAACTTGTGGTAGTTCTATTTCTAGTTTATTTTTAGAAACCTCCATACTGTTTTCTATAGTGTTTGTATCAATTTACATCCCCACCAACAGTAGGAGGGTTCCCTTTTTTCCATGTCTTCTCCAGCATTTGTTATTTGTAAGACTTCTTGATGATGGCCATTCTTACTGGTGTGAAGTGATATCTCATTGTTGCTTTTGATTTGCGTTTCTCTAATAATTAACCAGTGAAGTTGCTCAGTCGTGTCCAACTCTTTGCAACACCATGGACTGTAGCCTCCCAGACTCCTCCATCCATGGAATTTTCCAAGCAAGAGTACTGGAGTGGGTTGCCATTTCCTTCTTCAGGGGATCTGCCTGACCCAGGGATCGAACCCATGTCTCCTGCTTGCAGGCAGATGCTTTACCAGCTGAGCTACCAGGGAAGCCCCAATAATTAACAGTGTTGTGCATCTTTTCATGTACCTTTTGAGCAGATAGCTGAAAGACAGTCCGCATTTAAAGCCCTCTGAGAGAAGCTTGAACCAGCATCATCTCTGGGTACTCTCATGAAAATTCGTTCCCCATGTTGAATAAAATAGGAAGGAAGAATGGAGGGAGGGAGGGAGAAAGTAGAGACAGAGGGAGGAGAAGGGAAGGAAGAGTTCCCAAACCAAATGCATCCTCCTAGTTCTGACATTTGTATTCTCAGTAACATTTTTGCCCTATATTAATTCTCCACAGTAGTCATTTCAAACAAGTCATACAATAAGTTGGATAGAGAAAACTGTCTTTTCATATGTATAGACCTAGAGACAGACTTTTCCTTTATAATCTGTGTAAGTAATTTAACCTTTTCGAATCTTGACTTTTTTTCACTTTTAGAAAAAATAGACCCCAAAACAGAAGTCTTAGATAATTTACTCTGAAATCTTGTCTCAGTTCAGTTCAGTCACTCATGTCTGACTCTTTGCGACCCCATGGACCACAGCATGTCAGGCCTCCCTGTCCATCATCAACTCCTGGAGTTTACCCAAACTCATGTCCGTTGAGTCAGTGATGCCATCCAGCCATTTCATCCTCTGTCATCCTCTGTCATCGTCTTCTCTTCCTGCCTTCAATCTTTCCCACATCAGGGTCTTTTCAAATGAGTCAGCTCTTTGCATCAGGTGGCCAAAATATTGGAATTTCAGTCTCAACATCAGTCCTTCCAATAAGCACTCAGGATTGCCCTATAAATAACAAGTGTTTTAGAAATATTGAATTATAAATGAGTAATTTGCTTTTGAACTGTGGTGTTGGAGAAGACTCTTGAGAGTCCCTTGGACTGCAAGGAGATCCAGTGGTCAATTCTGAAGGAGATCAGCCTAGGTTTTCTTTGGAAGGAACAATGCTGAGGCTGAAACTCCAGTACTTTCACCACCTCATGCGAGGAGTTGACTCATTGGAAAAGACTCTGATGCTGGGAGGGATTGGGGGCAGGAGGGGAAGGGGACGACAGAGGATGAGATGGCTGGATGGGTCACTGACTCGATGGACGTGAGTCTGCGTGAACTCTGGGAGTTGGTGTTGGACAGGGAGGCCTGGCATGCTGCAGTTCATGGGGTCACAAGGAGTCGGACGTGACTGAGCGAATGAACTGAACTGAACTGAATGGCGAAATAAGTAATCAATCCATAGACTCACCTATATACTGTTGACAGAAGAGTCATCTAACAAACTTTTTGGAGGCAATTTGGCAATGTCTAAACTTAAAATGGGCTTCCTTCATGGCTCAGACTGTAAAGAATCTGCCTTCAATGCAAGAGACCCGGGTTCAATTCCTGGTTGGGAAGATCCCCTGGAAAAGGGAATGGCAACCCACAGTATTCTTATCTGGAGAATTTCATGGACAGAGGAACCTGGTGGGCTAAAGTCCATGAGGCTGCAAAGAGTTGGACATGACCAAGTGACTAACACACAAACTTATAATGTTCCATACATCAGTTAAGAATCTGCCTCGCAATGCAAGGGACACCAGTTTGATCCCTGGTCCCGGAAGACTGNAGTAATTAATGAAGTGCTATTTGTCAAATAGTTTTCCTTATGTATATATTCAAGAGTAGTATAGAATGAGGAGCAGGCAAGGGGTACTAAAGAGGAATAAACAAGATCCTGAGTGTACTTTTTTTTTTAACCATAATCCACTGAGATACTTCCCTCCTTGTCAACTAATAGGCTTTTGATGAGACCATTTTAGATCCATCTAGAGATACATTATAAATTTTAATTTGCTCTATTTATTTAATGAAAGTTATTGAGACTAATCCTCATTTTCTTGCAAGTGTAAGAAAAATGATTTCCATTTAATTAAAATTAATGATCTTCACACTGACAAAGATTTTTTAGTTTAGTGAATGAGATTTAAGACAGTGCAAAAGGAGAACCTGGCATAAATGAAACAAATTGGAAGACACCTTCTTGGGCACATAGGATGACAATTTCCTTTGCAACATTCAATTCCCTCATTTCCAAAAACAGAAGAAATTGCAGGGTGCTTACAGAGTGTGGGACTCTTTGTAGCAAGTGACATTGCTTTGGTTTTAGTCTTATGTCTCATCTATGCCTAAATACTGTCTTTTACTTAATTTGAAATTTGTTTTCTTGATTTGAATGAGTGAAAGTGGAGTGAATGTNGTGAGGAGAAATTGCAGGGTGCTTACAGAGTGTGGGACTCTTTGTAGCAAGTGACACTGCTTTGGTTTTAGTCTTATGTCTCATCTATGCCTAAATACTGTCTTTTACTTAATTTGAAATTTGTTTTCTTGATTTGAATGAGTGAAAGTGGAGTGAATGTGGAATTTAAATACCGTAAATGTCACTCTTAATGTTGTATCATTTTGTGCACAGTCAAGCTTTGGATATTAATGGGAAAATTAAATTAAAGGTTTTAACATAAAATCAGATTAGGTAAGCAGCAAAATATATTTTGTTGTGCATGCCTGTTGAGGATACTCCTCATGTAAAAGCCTCCCTACCATCCTTTAAGATGCTTGTGTAACTTATTAGAAAAGCAAAAGTAAAATCCCCTCCATACTAAATTATGGAAATTATGTTTTCTTAAAGTCAGTGGACATTGTAAGACTTTTTTTAACAGCTGAGATTCAAGGACAAATCCATTTAAGCCTCTTTTTCAATCTAAAATAAAATTTTAGCTAGCAGACATTGTAAAAATGGAAGGGTGAAACAAATGAAAGCAACCAGGGTTTCTTCCTAAAACCACAGATTGTCTAGCTTACAGACTGTACCTCAGTCAACAGTTCTTGTTCGAGTCCAGTGTGGTAATTTTCTTTGCTCTTCCTGAAAAGAAGAGGCTGGGGGAAAATATTCACAACTTACCTGGTGTACCCTTAGGTGCTTTGAAAATAAGAAAAAATGTTGAGTTGTCCCCAGAATGCAGGGAGAATGGTTAGAAATGGTCTGTTGAAGAAATATTATACCTTTTAAATCATGAAATATGGCTTTAAGTGGACTGTCTGTGGCAATCACCTGGGATGAGTAGATTTATGGCTCTGGAGGGTAGAAAGAAGAAAAGGACAGTTTCTGCTCTGACTCGTCTATCAGTAATAGTATTGAAGAGTCATTCTTTGGAACAGGCAGTGGCATTTGACCAGAACAGAGAAGGGTAGAGTAGCCAAAGATGGACTGGATTTTTTCACAATGGAAGGCAAGGAAGAATTTTCTTTAAAATAATTTGCTTTCAAAATGATAATCAGAGATAATACTTCCTTGGGGGTTGTGCTGAACATAATCAAATGCTAGCTGGCATTTAGCAAGCTCTGCAATTGGGTCTGACAAGCCAGCAAGAATATCCAGTCTTGTTTGATCTTCCAGGACTCATCCAGCTTTGCAGCTGTTCTTTCTCAGAAGTGCTTAAACAAGAAGAGAATAATTCATTTACACTGAGTGCTTAAAGTCAGGTTCAAAGAGCAACAGCAGAAAGGCCACGGGCTGGGCCCAGGGGTTGGTAGATCACCCCATTCTGCTCTAGCTGCCATTTTCAGAGCTCTGCTGGCCAAGTGGCCAGAATGGAAGTGGAAGAAATTAATACTACTGAGTGTGCCAAGAAGGTCCATGAAAAGAAAGTTCTAGTTCATATTCACACTGTTCTAATCCTGCTTTTTCTCTAAAATAGATAAGAAACATATAGAATCATTTGGTATACTTCAGAATATAAGAAACATGTAGTCATTTCATTAGGGGGAAAAAAAAACACACACACACACACANATTAAAAATGACTATCAGTTCAGTTCAGTTCAGTCACTCAGTCGTGTCTGACTCTTTGCAACCCCATGAATCGCAGCACGCCAGGCCTCCCTGTCCATCGCCAACTCCCGGAGTTCACTCAGACTCATACACATCGAGTCAGTGATGCCATCCAGTCATCTCATCCTCCATCGTCCCCTTCTCCTCCTGCCCCCAATCCCTCCCAGCATCAAAGTCTTTTCCAATGAGTCAACTCTTCGTATGAGGTGGCCAAGGTACTGGAGCTTCAGCTTTAACATCATTCCTTCCAAAGAAATCCCAGGGCTGATCTCCTTCAGAATGGACTGGTTGGATCTCCTTGCAGTCCAAGGGACTCAAGAGTCTTCTCCAACACCACAGTTCAAAAGCATCAATTCTGTGGTGCTCAGCCTTCTTCACAGTCCAACTCTCACATCCATACATGACCACTGGAAAAACCATAGCCTTGACTAGACAGACCTTAGTCGGCAAAGTAATGTCTCTGCTTTTCAATATGGTATCTAGGTTGGTCAAAACTTTTCTTCCAAGGAGTAAGTGTCTTTTAATTTCATGGCTGCAGTCACCATCTGCAGTGATTTTGGGGCCCCCAAAAATAAAAACTGACATTGTTTCCACTGTTTCCCCATCTATTTCCCATGGAGTGATGGGACCAGATGCCATGGTCTTTGTTTTCTGAATGTTGAGCTTTAAGCCAACTTTTTCCACTCTCCTCTTTTACTTTCATCAAGAAATTCAAGTATTTTACCTTGCTACTTTCTATAGCAAAGCTTCCACCAAAACCAAAGAAAGCATTTTTAATACTCCATTTTTTTTTTTAATTTCACCTTCCACAGTCTCTTTTAAGCCACTATATTTGTAACATCCCATTGGCCCTGATGTGGGAAAGATTGAAGGCAGGAGGAGTAGGGGGTGACAGAGGATGAGACGGTTGGATGGCATCATTGACTCAATGGGCATGAGTTTAAGCAAACTTGGAAGGTAGTGAGGGCAGAGAAGCCTGGCATACTGTAGTTAGTTCATGGGATTGCAAAGAGATGGACATGACTTAGCGACTGAACAACAACAAAACAACAGATTGACTAATTCTAAGATGAGGTTGGAAGCAACCTACAGCTCTTTGAGTTCTCAGTAGTGGAACTTCCTACATAAAATATCCTAGTCTTTAGTACCAGGGTCAAGAAGATTTCAAGAACCAGTTATGATTGTTAGTGGTGCTGCTGCACACTTTGGTACAGTTAAATGTCTTAGATTCTTAACTACTATTTTCTTTCACACATTATAAATGTTATAGCTATTGCAGACCACAGATCTAGGTACTGATAAAAACTATATTTTTCTATGTTCAAAAGCATCCTTTTATGATCTTCACCTCAAGGTGTTTCGGTACTCTGTTCTGTCCCCAGCTATTCACTAAAAGAGAATAGCTGGGGACAGAATCTTTTGTTCCATAATATTTTTAATTAAAGCGATTCCTGCTACTCCACCTATTCCTTTGACATTAACGAAGTAAGCAGAAGCTCTAGTACTAGCAGTCCTTTAAAAAAGGACTCCTCTAGCCAAAGTCACATAACTCGTATACCATACCTTCTAGATTATCAGAAGTTTACAATAAATATTTGGCCCATATTTTTTTTCTGCTCTCTAGTGTTTGTAGCCACTGTGATTAGATTTCAGGACTGAACAAGAATTGTTTCAATCTAGTTCTTTAGCCAGTAACACTCTGAATCTGTGTTTTCTCCTGTGAAGAGAACACTTCCTCTGAGAATGACAGAATCTGCAGGAACAGTTTTTACCTCTATTGGAAGATGTCCATCATATTTCTCAAGAATGTATTTCCATCCCTTTTCATTAAAGACATCATCTGGAAAGTTCATCTCTCTTTTACTCTGCAATGCCTGTTCTACTGTTCATCCTATCTAGTGAATTGTTTATTGAAGACCTTAATTTTCATCTTTGTAAACTTGATTTATAAATCAAACTCTGAGCAACAGTGAAGGACAGGGAAGCTTGGTTTGCTGCCGTCCATGGGATCACAAAGAGTTGGACACAACTGAGTCACTGAACAACAACAACAAAGTTTGATTTGGGTCTCTATTTCCCTTGCTTCTACTTAGCACACGCAGTCTTTCTCCCAGTGTGCTAACTATATGGAACGTCTAGAGTGCTGGTAATGTGTTTATTAACTTGGGTGGGAAATACCTGATGTTTACATATTTGCTGGATGTTACATTTATGTTTTACATACATGTATATTATATTCCAAAATGAAAATTAGGTGATTCAAGAAATCCTATTAGCTCTGCGTGTAAAGCATCCAAAATCCAACCATATCCCACCAGCTTCATCACTGCTACCCTAATCCATGCCTCCATCACTCATAGACTTGTTTATAGCAACACCCATCCCACTGGACTTCCTTCTTCTGCCCTTTTCTGTGCTAGTCTACTTTCAGGTCAATGGCTAATGTCTTTCTTTTAAAAGAAAAGTTCAGTGATATCATCTTTTTCTCAAATTCCTGTGGCTTCCCATCTCACTCAGAGTCAAAGACTTTTTTTTTATGGTTTATAAAACCTTGCATGATTGGGCATACTCTTATCTGACTCCTTTCTTAAAGTTTATTCTATGTTAACCACAGAAGCCTCCCATCTATTCTTCAAATTTACTGGACACTCACCTAACACATTGCACTTAACAATTTGCCTTGCCTATAACACTGTTCCTGCTGACATCCCCATGGCTCACTTTCTTATCTTTATCAAATCTACATTCTAATTTGTATCTTCCTAGTAGGACTTTCCTGATCTTAAGTCAGTCTCCTTTCACTAGCACCACTCTTTTCTTCTTGGTCCCATCCTTCCTTCCATCCTTTCTTAGTACTCATCGCAATCTATCATACTCTACATTTCATACTTATTTAATCTTTGTTTATCTTCCTCAAACATAAACTCTGCAAGGGAAATGATTTTTAGCACTTAAAAAAAAATTTGTTGCTTGAATCTTCAGTGCCTGTATCAGTATCTCACACATATGAAGTATATACTCAATAAATATTTGTTGAATAAATACTGCTAAGCAATTGTTCTCTACTTCAGGTAATTTTTCCTCTTTGAAATTAAAAACTCTGTTTATTTCAGTAGCTCGTACATAATGTGCAGTGATAGCTATTTGTTAAATGAATGACTCTGTGCCTCACTGGTGGCAGTGTAGTCCTGTTATCCTAATGGTTACAGATGGGACGTAGGAGTCTGCACTCTGATGGTCTATTCTTGGCTCTTTCTGTGATTGCATTCATCATACCTGAATATTCATTAGCTGTTTATTTTGGGACCTACATATCAAACACATGTTGTTATGGAAAACACTGGACAAGTCACTGCAAATTAAAATAAAGACCGCATTTTCTTCCAGGCCCCCAAAATAATGTCTGCAAAATGAAATGTGTCCCAGCATACTACGGTGTGTTGCTAAATGTGTATTTGCATATGTAGATGCAAGATTCTGCCAACAGATTAGCTAATTGGAAATACAAAGCAGCCACTGAGGACCTATTTACTTCTCTTATAAAGGCCAGTACAGTTGTGTGAGCCACAAATGAAATGCGTGCTGTTGGATTTGCAGGAATGGTTTCTGAGACTGGAAATGATTACCTCTTAGCTGAAATAGATTAGGGAGCTGTTGCTGTCAGTTCTAAAAGTCCCTGCTTTCTCAGATAGAAAATATCACTTGTCTTCCATGAAATATGCTGCTGGTTAGAAAGAAGAATCCACCTCTGTGCTTCAACTGTAGCACATTTGGAATGGCAACCCTCACTCACCCATCTTTAATTATGCCTAGAAGAGTGCTGAAAGCCAGGAAAGGACGCACATGCTCTTGACTGGCTGTGGTGCTGGCCAACTTTGACTCTATTTCACAGAGTGAAAGTCTCTTTGAAATACAGTAGCCAGCACTGCAAACAATTAGTCTTACTGAACTAATATTGCCTATATTGTAGGGGTCTATTTCAAACACTTGCAAAATGTTACAGTGGACATCTGATCTAATACCATCTCTTTACAAATGGGATTACATAGACCAAAAGGTAAAGTAACTTGTCCATTGCAGGGTGGGATTAAAACCCAAATCACCTGATTTATGACATCACAGTCTTTCTACTGTATTATTCTCAAAATCATGAGCCTACCTGTTAGCCACATCAATTCTCAAATAGTACCATTTTTTTAAAAGCCATCTTTGGAGTAAATTAAAAATTTAGATTTTGGGGACTTGCTTTCCTGGTGGCTCAGATGGTAAAGAATCAGCCTGCAATATGGGAGAACTGGGTTCAATCTTGGGTTGGAAAGGTCCTCTGGGGAAAGCAATGGCAACTCACTCCAGTATTCTTGCCTAGAGAATTCCATAGGCAGAGGAGACTAGTGGGCTACAGTCCATGGGGTCACAAAGTGTTGGACATAACTGAGTGACTAACACTTTCACTCACTTTTTCTTTTTTTTCCCAGAGACTCTAATTTGGAAAGTGAGTAAAAGACTGTAGAAATTGTGCTTTAGCATGTACTCCCAGGTGAGCCTGATATAGATGGCATCAGGTACAATTTGAAAAATTCTGAGATGTGTCAAGGATATGGAGGAAGTATACAGATTAGCATCGTCACCATGGAGCCAAAAGATCTATACGTATAATCTCATCTTTGCTATTTACTTAGCATGTAAATGATTTGAATGATTTGAATGATTTCCTTACTAAGGCTCTCTGAGTGTCAGTTATCCTCCCTGGGAAACGGGAACTCACTGAGCTGAGTTCAGTTTAGTCCCTTAGTCATGTCCAACTCTTTGTGACCCAATGGACTGCAGCATGCCAGGCTTACCTGTCCATCACCAACTCCCAGAGCCTGCTCAAACTCATGCCCATCAAGTTGGTGATGCCATCCAATCATCTCACCCTCTGTCGCCCCCTTCTTCTCCTGCCTTCAATCTTTCCCAGCGTCAGGGTCTTTTTCAATGAGTAAGTTCTTTGCATCATGTGGCCAAAGTATTGGCTTTTCAGCTTCAGCATCAGTCCTTCCAATGAATATTCAGGATTGATTTCCTTTAGGATGCAAGGAGACTGATTGATCTCCTTGCAATCCAAGGGACTCTCAAGAGTCTTCTCCAACACCACAGTTCAAAAGCATCTATTTTTCAGCACTCAGCTTTCTTTATGGTCTAACTCTCACATCCATACATGAATACTGGAAAAACCACAGCTTTGAGTAGACAGACCTTTGTCGACAAAGGAATGTCTCTGATTTTTAATATGCTATCTCGGTTGTTCACAGCTTTTCTTCCAAGGAGCAAGTGTCTTTTAATTTCATGGCTGCAGTCACCATCTGCAGTGATTTTGAAGTCCAAGGAAATAAAGTCTGTCACTGTTTCCATTGTTTCCCTATCTATTTGCCATGAAGTGATGTGATCAGAGGGCATGATCTTCATTTTTTGAATGTTGAGTTTTAAGCCAGTCTTTTCACTTTCCTCTTTCACCCTCATCAAGAAGCTCTTTACTTCCTCTTCACTTTCTGCCATTATGATGGTGTTATAAACAGATATTGGAGAAGGCAATGGCACCCCACTCCAGTACTCTTGCCTGAAAAATCCCATGGATGGAGAAGCCAGGTAGGTTGCAGTCCATGGGGTTACTACGAGTCAGACACAACTGAACAACTTCACTTTCACTTTTCACTTTCATGCATTGGAGAAGGAATGGCAACTCGTTCCAGTGTTCTTGCCTGGAAAATCCCAGGGACGGGGGAGCCTGGTGGGCTGCTTTCTATGGATTCACACAGAATCGGAAATGACTGAAGTGACTTAACAGCAGCAGCAGCATAAGCATATATGAGGTTATTAATATTTCTCCTGTCAACCTCGATTCCGCTTTAACTTCATCCAGCCTGCCACTTTTGCATGATGTACTCTTCATATAAGTGAAACAAGCAGGGTAACAATAGACGACCTTGACACTCCTTTCCCAATTTTGAACCAGTACATTGTTCCATGTCCAGTTCTAACTGTTGTCTCTTGACCTGCATCCAGTTTTCTTGTGAGGTGAGGGGAGAAAGCAGGTAAGCTGGTCTGGTATTCCCTTCTCTTTGAGAATTTTCCACAGTTTCTTGTGATCCACACAGTCAAAGGCTTTAGTGTAGTCCATGAGGCAGAAGTAGTTATTTTTCTGGAATTCTCTTGCTTTTTCTATGACCCAGTGGATGTTGACAGTTTGATATCTGGTTCCTCTGCCTTTTCTAAATTCAGCTTGTACATCTAGAAGTTCTTGGTTCACATACTGTTAGATCTTAGCTTGAAGGATTTTGAGCACTACCTTGCTAGTATGTGAAATGAAGGCAATTGTATGGTGTTTTAATCATTCTTCGACATTGCCCTTTTGGGGGATTGGAATGAAAACTGACCTTTTCCAGTCCTGTGGCCACTGCTAAGTTTTCCAAAATTTTCTGGCTTATTGAGTGCAGCACTTTCACAGCATCATCTTTTAGGATTTGAAATAGCTCAACTGGAATTCCATCACCTCCACAAGCTTTGTTTGAAGGAATGCTTCCTAAGGTCCACTTGATTTCACACTCCATGATGTCTGGCTCTGGGTGAGTGATCACACCAACATGGTTATCCTGATCATTAAGACCTATTCTGTACGGTTCGTCTGTGTGTTCTTGCCACCTTTTCTTATCTTCTGCTTCTGTTAGGTCTACACTATTTTCTGTACTTTATTGTACCTATCTTTGCATGAAATGTTTGCTTGGTATCTCTAATCTTCTTGAAGACAGCTTTAGTCTTTCCCATTCTTTTTTTTTTTTTCTCTATCTCTTTGCATTGTTCACTTAGGAAGGCTTTCATATCTCTCCTTGCTATTCTTTGAAGCTCTGCATTCAGATGGATTTATCTTTCTTTTAATATGTATATTATATAACATACTGTGTATAAAAATATAAATATATTTTTCCTTTGGTTATCCCTGGTCTCCTTGTTTTTTCTCCCTCAGCTCCACCAAATTTACAATCAAAAATGCCTCTCTGAGGGTGCAGGTATGACAACAATAAGATTATTCATCTAGTCTTTAAAATATTATTTTCCCTTTCCTTTCAATGGGCCTTAACTAAAATGGCCAATTGCATTCAACAAGCCTGGTGAGAACTTATATTTCTGATTGAGAGGAAATATGATTAAGTAATTTAGACATTTGAGCATGCTTATTTCCACCCAGGCTAGAGGTCTTTTGGTCCAGTGAGCTTGTCAAGTGCAGTGAAAATATACTCAACCCAGGTTGTCATTTATATGTATAGTTTACAGGCTACTGAAAAAGTCCACCAAGAGATAAATGAGTGCCTCAAATTATCCAAAATCATGACTTGAGTAGTACTTTATCATCAATTGTCTAAAATAACTTGATTGCAAAGATTCTAGGATAGATAGTGGAAATAAAATCATCTGTGAACTGACAGCTATGCTAGGAAAACCGAGAATTCCAAGTGGCTTTGGGGCTATTTGAATGCTTTAGATAACATAGATCATCCGGCATCCAGACACCCTGCGATTGAATTCTAGTTTTGTCATTAAAAAAACTGTTGGGAGTGACAAACAGCTTGGCAACAGTGATACATCTTATTGTTGCAAATGTTCCTAAACATCACATTCTAGCTGGTGGTGATAGTGGTGGTGATTCCAGTGAAAATAGTAGTGTGGAGGGTCATTATATTTTTTTCTTCTAAAAATCTAGGTAGATGGTATAGCACACTGGATGAAAGTAGAATCTTAATGTTGAATAGACCAAAGTTTGAATCCAGTTTGATACTTCATAGCTGTGTGAAGTAAGGAAAATTGCTTACAGTCTTTACATTTCAGCTTTGTCATCTGTCAAACAAGAACAAATTATGGACCTCAAAGGAGTGCTTACTCAATTAAAGTAATGTATATAAATATATATGAAATACTTAACAGGTAATTTAATTTTAGAAAGTACCTCAATCCTAAGAGATGGTCAACAAATGCTTTCCACTTCATAATAGTATCAGTAGTATTAAAAGTATTAGAAATAGGGTGTTTTTTAAATGATGTATCCTAGTTCTACTTTAATCTGATGTCTAAACCTAATATGTATGTTGTTTGAATGCCATCCTGCTCAAAAATGAATTTTCACAATGTAAATGAATAAAGGATGAACATGTCTAAGAAGAAGGAAGAGACACACAATAGTCCAGGTTATCTTAAATGTATAATGAAAACAAACAGAATTACGTGCCAGAGCCTAGGCAATATGTGAATATATCTCAGATCTGTATTTATTATTACATTTAAGGTTCAGTTTGGTTTAGTTCAGTTGATCAGTCGTGTCTGACTCTTTGCGATACCATGAATCGCAGCACGCCAGGCCTCCCTGTCCATCACCAACTCCTGGAGTTCACTCAGACTCACGTCCATCGTGTCAGTGATGCCATCCAGCCATCTCATCCTCTGTCGTCCCCTTCACCTCCTGCCCCTGATCCCTCCCAGCATCAAAGTATTTTCCAATGAGTCAACCTCTTGGAATGAGGTGGCCAAAGTAGGGGGAAGTAAAGTGTCCATCTGAATCTGCATAAAACCAAATAATAACTTACGAAAACTTTTATCCATTGATAAAATTGTTAAATGCCAAGACCTGGAGAAGAGGTGTTACATTACTAAATTGCTTCTCCCTAGACTGGTCAACCTCTCCCTGCTGCTGCTTTTGCTAACTCGCTTCAGTCGTGTCCAACTCTATGCGACCCCGTAGACGGCAGCCCACCAGGCTCCCCCATCCCTGAGATTCTCCAGGAGAGAATACTGGAGTGGGTTGCTGTTGCCTTCTCCTTCTCCTTCGCTGCAACTTCTCCCTAGATTGGTAAAATGTGAAAAGTCACAGGTTCCCATGCGCAGAGTGAGCCTTCCTGAGTGCACTTTACCTTCCTGATGGGGACTCTGTTGTCCTATGAGGGAGAATCTTTTGTAGCCATAAAACTTGTTTCTGGAAGGAGTCAGTGAGCTTATTTAAGCTTAAATGAAAACACTCTTATTGCTTTTTAAATTCTCTTCTCTAGGAAATACTTTTGCAGGATTGAAGATGAGTAAATCTCTAGTTTTAGGATGTCAAATATTAGCAAGTAGATGAGGGATAAAGGAATAGCTATCTTTTTGGATAAGGTAATCATAATTTTAGATTAATTTTTTTCTGTACCTGGAAAAAGTCACACTCATTGAGAAACATGCGGAATATACAAAAAGCCACAAAAATGAAAATGTATCACAGGTATATTTAACATTCAGACTTAAAAATTAAATTTTATTAAGTTTAAGAATTCAATGTAAACTATTTCAAACTTTTTTTTATAAATAGTCATTTTTCACATGCATGCACAGAAATGATATTCCGTGTAAATATTTTTATACTGTCTTTATATCTTAACCATTTCCATTTCATTATATTTCAGTATCCTAATTTTAATAGCTGTGAGTTATTTCATCATATAGATGGACCTTATCATTTTAACTTATGTTCTCTGGTTCTAAGTTTATGCTTCTCAGAGCCAAATAGAAATGAATATTCTTATAGATTATACCGTTCAGAGTTTCATGATGAATTTTTTTTAGGTTCTAGTAATAAAATTATATTCCATGGTATGCAGAATTTAATATATNTAGCTGTGAGTTATTTCATCATGTAGATGGACCTTATCATTTTAACTTATGTTCTCTGGTTCTAAGTTTATGCTTCTCAGAGCCAAATAGAAATGAATATTCTTATAGATTATACCGTTCAGAGTTTCATGATGAATTTTTTTTAGGTTCTAGTAATAAAATTATATTCCATGGTATGCAGAATTTAATATATAATGGTATATTAATAAAGTTGCATAGAGTTATTATCAAATTTAAAAAGAATCAACACTTTCTTCTAATCTCACTATCGCTGGTGTCATTATTAAAAATAATGAAGTGCACATGCTGATTCACAGCACGTATTTCACTTGGATGTATGACAGTCTGGCCCCAGTGATGGAGTATCACTGCTTACTCTGTTGCCTCTTCTAGTCGCCTATTTTGTTTCCAGCTATGCTCATTTCACAGCTAGAGTTAGCAGCTACGAACATCTGCAAGTTTGATAAGAGAAACCTAAAAGGGTGATGAAGTAAGCATGCTCATATTTTCTGTCCATACTAACAAAGAAATAATTTAACAGTTTCTAAGGGCCAGTGAAATGGCACAACCCAGCGAGTTTCTTTTAAAAGGGAAACAACACATGTGTGTATCTTTCTGCTTTAACAAAGGCAATAAACACTCATAAACAATGTTGTGATGCTGCTAGAATTGGAATGATTCAAGGATAGTGCCTGGACCAAATGTCAATAAGTACAAAAAATCCAATCATCATTATAATCAGATAAGACCTCTTTCTCCCTATGGGCAATAGGTTGTTTTTAAAGATACTTTTTTTTTTGGTTGTTGTTGTTAAGCTATGAAAAGCAAAATCAATTCTTGTTTTATTTTTATCTAAAATACTTATGAAAACATTTCTGTCCTTCTGTAATTTGAAGTGGAAAAAAACAAAAACATCTGAAGTTGCTTTTTTTTTTTTTAAATGAAAGCGTATATGATTAACAATTGCTCAAAGTTGTACTGTAACTTGGAGATCTGTGGTTTCAGAGGCCTCTATNCGAACATCTGCAAGTTTGATAAGAGAAACCTAAAAGGGTGATGAAGCAAGCATGCTCATATTTTCTGTCCATACTAACAAAGAACTAATTTAACAGTTTCTAAGGGCCAGTGAAATGGCACAACCCAGTGAGTTTCTTTTAAAAAGGAAACAACACATGTGTGTATCTTTCTGCTTTAACAAAGGCAATAAACACTCATAAATAATGTTGTGATGCTGCTAGAATTGGAATGATTCAAGGATAGTGCCTGGACAAAATGTCAATAAGTACAAAAAATCCAATCATCATTATAATCAGATAAGACCTCTTTCTCCCTATGGGCAATAGGTTGTTTTTAAAGATACTTTTTTTTTTGGTTGTTGTTGTTAAGCTATGAAAAGCAAAATCAATTCTTGTTTTATTTTTATCTAAAATACTTATGAAAACATTTCTGTCCTTCTGTAATTTGAAGTGGAAAAAAACAAAAACATCTGAAGTTGCTTTTTTTTTTTTTAAATGAAAGCGTATATGATTAACAATTGCTCAAAGTTGTACTGTAACTTGGAGATCTGTGGTTTCAGAGGCCTCTATTTTTTTTTTTTTTAAAGCAAATTGTCAGGAGGAAAAGGATACAAACTCATATCATTTCCTTGTGAAATNTTTTTTTTTTTTTAATGAAAGCATATATGATTAACAATTGCCCAAAGTTGTACTGTAACTTGGAGATCTGTGGTTTCAGAGGCCTCTATTTTTTTTTTTTAAAGCAAATTGTCAGGAGGAAAAGGATACAAACTCTTATATCATTTCCTTGTGAAATAATAGGAAAATTAAAAAAAAAAAGACAAGTAAAAATTTTGGTTAGTTAACTCTCCGTTCTAGGCCGTGATCTCTTCCTACTTTGTACACTTTTTCATAGCAATCCCAGTCACATGCAAAGCTCCAATCCCTATCTGTTTGCTAATGACCCTCAAATTTATATATCTAACCCAGAGTTCACTTTTTGAGCTCCATGTATATTCTTGGAGTTGTCTTCTTGATCTCTCAACTTGCAGCTCCCCAGTGCCTATAAAATATGAGGAGCCCTTAAGCATCTCCCTCAAAATGAGTCTTCTAATAGCAACTCTGAGTGATGGTACAGAGAAATAGCCACATTCATCTCTGATCCTCCCATCAGCAGATCTTATACTTTTCTCTTCCTAAATATGTCACATAGCACAGGTAGCTTTTTCTGTCTCCCTGACCCTTTTCTGGATTCAGCTGGCCTTCTCTCCCACCTCTCTCAGCCTCCTACCTACAGGCCATTGCATTCCATCTTCTTGAGTCCAGATCTTCCTTCCCTGTCCCCGGCCCAAGCACTTTCCAACATGTTCTCTCCAAAATAAATATTTTTACAACTCAAATACGATCATACCTCCTCCAACTTATAACTCTTTGAAGCAGGGGTCCCTAGGCTCTGGGATCTAATGCCTGATGATCTAAAGTGGAACTGGTGCAGCAATAACATAAATCGAGTGCACAATAAACGTAATGCACTTGAATAATCCTGACCCCAAAGCTCCACCCAGTCTGTGGAAAAATTGTCTTCCATGAAACCAGTCTCTGGTACCAAAAAGTTGGGGATCACTGCTTTAAGGGGTTCTCAGTGATCTGTAAAACTAAAAGATGTCTT